>APFE030729296.1:0-22353 GCA_000404065.3 Pinus taeda
TAATAAAGATCATTCAGCTATCATAAGAATAGAAATCATTTAAGGTAAACCACTTTGCATAAGAAGTTAGGCAAAACAGTTGTGAACAGCATATCGTATAATAAGTTATTCATATATCAGACATAAATAAATGACTCCACCATACAGAAGTGCCAAATGGTAACTCATACATTCATGCAACAACATATAAACAACTGAAAACTGTATATCACTTAAAAAATATAAGCAGAAATGGCCAAGACATAAAAGTACCATTTATAACTAATCCTACTCACAAACTTCAAGAAAAAACGATTTATCTCTACTTGTTCTAACATCTACTAAGAGTACAAAAGTGCAACATCAGTAGCAGACATCAAAATGCAAATAAAAATAAATCTCGATCCATCCATTGATCAAAAACTCCTCTGAGGGTGCAGAAGTGCATGTTCCGAGGACAAGTTTTTGACAAATCTCTGGACCCTTCTCTAAATGCATGAGAAGGGTTAAAATACTACTTCCTAATTCTAATAATAGTGTTTTTACAAAATTCTAGGATACGGTTTTCAAATGACCGTCCTTTTTCTAATCTAATAAAAAGAAAAAACAAACTTCTAAAAATAAGCTATTTATGAGCTTGGTCCTTAAAACTGCAAGTGTTCATCATGGACTTGAGAAGAGTCGGTTGGCCGACTTCTGCGCTGAGCTGGGCTGCGAAAATAGAATCTATGAGAGTTAGCACTACTTTTTCAGCTGACTTTATGATGCATTTCACAGTCATCCATTGACTGTGTGGCTTGACCAAGTATGCCCAGTAACACTCCCAATTTAACCTGTTCAATGCCTAGATCGCTTTTCCCTTTTCCTGCACCTTCTACTTCCATTCTACCTCCAGTCGTAGTTTATTTGGTAGGTACCCCGGTGTAGTCTCCTCGATTAAGTTGGCTCTGTGTAAATTCTCATTTACACAGTCGATAAGAATGTTTGCCTGCGTGGCTGCTGTCTCCGCTGCTTGTTCTACCTGCCTGATTTGATCGTCCCATTTGTTAAAGAGCAATTCCTTATGATTCTCATTTATTCTGGGTGAATTTGCTCTTTTCCCTTCCTCTCCATCCTGCCAAGCTAAGTATTCAGTCACTCGTCTATCAATTTGATCATAGTCATTTCACAAGTCCGCCACCTGATTGGTGATTTTATCGCTCAGCTCGCAATAGTGACCCCACTGTGATATCTTACGTCCCAACTCTTCCTGTTGCTGCAGAAGTTGCTCATTTAAGTCGGCATATTCTGAAACAAATTCAGCAAGCTTAGGCTCATCTTTATGTATTTCTTGCAAAGTTTGCAAATGCTTTCTTTTTTCATTTAGACTTCTTTGATAGCTTATCTGCATCTGCTGAAAGTCTTCTTGTAACTTCTCGAGTTGTTTGGACGCTTCAATACTAGCATTGGCTTGTTGTAACTGTCATTGTAGTAGCTCTATTTGATTTTCTTATTCTTTCAACAGTTGCTAAACTTCTGATGCCTTGTCGATAGTTGCAGAAGCATATGCTCCTGCGATCTGAGACAACTTCGTGAGATTCTCTGTCGGGTTATTGTTGGGGTCTTTCCATAAGACGTCCAAATGTTCAACATCTTGTGACAGTGTATTTTCTAGTTTTCTTTTCTTCCTTTGTCTCCTTACAACTGCTTTATGTTGGGGACTATAGAATACATCCAGTGGGGGAATTTCTTCTACATTAAGTAGAAGCTCAGGAGGTGGAGCGATATGACTGTGCTCCGTTTCTGTGACACTGCTGACTATGGTCGAAACCATTTCTCATGTTACCTGTGTATTGTTCACAGGTGTTCTTTGGGCTTGCCCTTCAAGGCTGATCAACTCGTTGAAGATTTCCCATTCGTTGTCTAGTTTTGTTGTGATGAGTGGCGCTTTAATGACGGGAGGGGGGAAATCTCTTGGCGGGGAGGCGATAACTTGCTGTCGTGACATTGCACTTGACTGAGCTGTGTATTTAGCTATTTCTTCGATTTTTCTTGGTCACTTCCAGACTTTTTATAATGTTCAGGCACTCCTTGGGCAGTGTTAGATTTGGATCTGGAAGTGCTAGAGTTTCCACTGAGGCTGACGCTGGGAGTTGGTTCTCTGGCAGGCAGTCGCAGCTTCTCTAGAGGGACACTGGCTAACCTTCTTTCCCTGTATAACATAAATATTTGGAGGTCATCTGGAGACAACTTTGACCGAGCTTCCCGCAAAATTTCCTGGAGTGAGCTTCTACTCTGAAACAAATCATCAAACAAATATTTCTTTCCAGCGAATACTCTTACTTTGACGTTCATTGTAAAATCATGGGCGACATTATTTGGGTCAAATGGCCGAGCTGGGAATTTAAATAATTGTAGAGACGTCACATTCTCCACTTTGGCGAAAGCGTGTCCTACATCGAACAATGAGAAGGCCCAACAAGCCACAGGAACTGAGGCCATATGGCTTTCTTTTTGTCTTTTAGTTCTTTGGTCAGGCCGCCTTCTGAGCAGGTCTGATAAGCAATTTCCTGAGCTAAAATTTTATCGGGGATATATAGAGGTAGTACATGTGGAGGTACAGTGCTCCCAAACACTCTAATATAAGTGAACCATTCTTCCCCGAACCATATTGCGATGGGGATGATGTCTATTTGCGCTTCAGGTGAGCACCTCGGGGGTTCTTCATCATACATCATCTATATAGGGGTAAGATAAGCCCATGACAAATCTGATAGAAGTGTGGGGCGAACTGGGAATCCCATAACACTTTATGATAAACATGAATAGGTAACGGGTCCTGGGTAGTCCATTTCCAACCCATAGTGGGGAATTTCGACACATAACAAATAGAATCCATAATATACGCAGACAGATAAAAAGGAGGATAGACCCTTTGAGACAAGGATCTTTTAGATCGGTAATTCATAACAGCCGTGTATAGATTATCAAAAAATATCTTGGCCCAATCCACGATATCGGCGTTTGTGGTAGCGTCTATGAGTGGTAGCCATTCAGACGAAAATTTATTGATGTCTGGCATCCCAAATAGCCTACAAAGCATGGCCACAACAAAACAATACGGAGAGGTGAGGGAACCAGTGCTGTACATACCCTTTTTGTCCTTTTTGAACGGCTCCTCTTTTCTGGACCAGTCTTTAGTGGTCTCTGCCAAGTTTGGGTTCTCTGCTACAAATTTCTTGACAAATTGTGCATTGTAGGTCGTCTGAGGTTCAGGAAGATGATACATAAGGTTTAAGTCTTGTGCGGCGAATGATCCTATGAGCCCATGTCCTTGAACCTTGAATTGTCTGTCGTGTAACTCTGCATTGTCAAGTATCCACTTGATCATATCTGTATACAGTAAAATTTTGGGTCTCGCTGCTATTCGGTGAAGAAATGAACATGCTAGCTCCTTTAAGGATGCCTCAGAAGAGTGTTGTGAGCCCGCGACAGTATCAACCTTCATTACTCTAGGATTTTCTTCCTCCAGCATTCTATACATGCCTTCCCATATCGAAATTCCTGCGTCCCTGTTGCAGGCAGTGTCTATATACAAAGGCGCCATCTCCTTCATCTTTTCCTTTGCCTCAGAGCCTTGAGCTTTATGTTTCTTTCCCATTTGCTCCTGCGTTCGGCTTTGAATCGTTCCTGCAGATCATGAGCGAAGTGGAAATGACTGATTAAGAAAGGTGATGGGAGAGTTTTAAATGCAACAGATATATCAAATATGCTACTTTACGTGAAGCAATTCTTTACAAAGGTACATGTCTTAATTTCACTTAATAAGTGACAACTAATCCATTTACTATCATTAAAAGTGCATGATCTTGGGTCAGATTATGGTAAGTGGCTTTTCTTTGAATGGCCCACCCGAAGGATTCGTGATTAAGTGATTCATGATCTGCTTACGTAACATCAAAGATTGTGCCATCGCAAATCATGCTATCGCAAATCGCAAGTTCGCAGATTGCATCATTGCAGCGATCGCAACATCGCAGGTCGCAAAACTTTAATGTTTGCCAAATATTGCCAGTTTATTTTTGTGATATGCGATCTTGCGATCGGTGTTATCGCAGATCGGTAGATCTTGAAGTTTTTCCTTATGAGCATTACTTCATTGCGATGCGATGTTATGCTTAACACGGGGGTCTTGTGCATACCAATATTATAGGGGAATGAAGGCATTTCCTATCTTTTTTGCAACGCAATTTTAAATACCTTTACCTTATCGTAAACTTAGGTTAAAAATTATTCGAAAGACCTTTCTAAGCTTACGACGGCAACCTTATTTTGAAGAAAGAAAAAACTTGTTTTTTCTTAAAAATTTAATTAAGGGTCCCCGTTCATTTCGTATTTTGGACAACACTTAAATGAACAAGGGGGGTTGTTGCTGGCCACAACAGGTACTACATATGGACTATTATTGGCCCACTATATTTAATGATGATAAGAAATATGCCCAGGCTTCTGATAGCTTCGAAAGGATGGGCCAACCTAGCCAATCTGATGAAATGCCGTTGTAACCCCAGCTTGTCATAAAACCCTTCGAACGATGGGAACTGGAATTTGTTGGCCCATTCCAACCGCCATTGAAACATAAATCCTACATATTGGTTGCCACATATTATGTGACAAAATGGGTGGAAACAGTGGATTTAGCAAGAGCCCAGAGGAAGCTATGATTAACTTCCTCTTTGGGCTATTCGTGCAATATGGTTTACCGAGGTAAGTGATAACATATGGGGGAGGGAAATTTGTAGGAAACAAGATTACTACCTCTCTCAAAAACCATTACATTACACATAGGATCACTTCCCCATATCACCCGTAGGTGAATGGGCAGGTCAAAATCACCAATAAGGTCATTGAAACAATTGTGACCAAAGCAGTCTCAATACATTGGCTAGACTGGGATGCTAGACTACTAGAGGCCTTGTGAGCCATATCAAAACTTGGACGAATACATCTTGATACTCTTCGTACTATCTCGTGTTTGGCAAAGAACCTATTGTTCCGATTGAATTCAAAATAAAGACTCTAAAAACGGCTCAAGAAGTGGGGCTAGATTTAAGAGAAGCCCAAACCAAGCAACTGCAACAAATCAATGAACTAGAAGAAGCTCAACTACTAGCTTTGTAATGGACTACAATAATTCAGAAACAAAGGGAAAAGTGGCACGATAGCCTCATCAAAAAGAAGACATTTCAAAAAGGGGATTGGGAACTCCTTTATGATTCCAGATTCTAGAAATTTTCGAGCAAGTTGCAAACAAGATGGCTCGACCCTTATGAGATTCAAGAAGTACATAACACTAACACTCTTTCTTTGACTACCATTGATGGGTCTAGCCATTATTTTAAGGTGAATGGGCATCAAGTGTGTCTATACCACAAACCACTCACGAAGCAGTCTTTCTACCAGTAGGTGCATGAGGACCCCTCCATGCAAATATTAGGTGAAAAGAGTGATGACCTTGTGGCTTTTCTTTCAAAAAATTGAGATTTTTTTTTTTAAATTGTAAATAATTTATATATTCTTTTTGATTGATTGTAATTTAGTTAGGTACCACCATGTAAATATGAGGATTTTTTTTTATTTTTAGTGCTTGGTAAGTGGTATCCAATCGATCGAATGATTATTGTTCAATCGATTGAAGAACACTTATTTTTATGTGTGGAAATTTCTATTCAACTCATTGAACAACAATTTTGCGATTTTGAATTTTGTTCAAACGTTTGAATGATTGTTGTTCAATCGATTGAACAAAACTATTTGTGTTTTTAAATTTTTGTTGTTCAAACGATTGAACAATTTCTATTCAATCGATTGAGAAACACTTTTTGTGTCCTTAAATTTTCATTGTTCAAGCGATTGAACAATTGTTGTTCAATCGATTGAACATCACTTTTTGCGTCTTTAAATTTTTGTTGTTCAAACGATTGAACGATTATTGTTCAATCGATTGAGCAACAATTTTTTTGTCTTTAAATTTTTGATGTCCAAACGATTGAATGGTTGTTGTTCAATCGATTGATCAACACTTTTTGGGCTTTAAATTTTCTCTGTTCAAATAATTGAATGCTTGCTATTCAATCAATTGAACAATACTTTTTGTGTTTTCATTTATACATTTTCGTTGTTCAAACGATTGAAAAATTGTTGTTCAATCGATTGAACAACACTCTTTGGTGTTCTTATTTTTCAATTGATGTGCTTTCTTTTCACATGATTGGCGGACATGGACATCCTTTTTCCCATTGGAGGGGAGATGGTCTGCATGTGAAAAGTGTGTGAAACAGCTATGGATAATTGAATGCTAATTATTAAATTGATTTTCGGTTAAAGGTTTCATGATGATTGGAAATGTGTAATAATTATCAAGGTATTTCTGACTGGAGAAACAACGATGAAAATTATGGATGGAAAGAAAATTAATTATCGGTCTGCGTAAAAAATGGTTGATGAGACATATGACTTGACTATATATGCTTTTAATTCTCAAATCAACGTCATTTTTCCTATTAATTTCTTTAACGATCTTTGTTGCTGTTCTAATTTTCGAAGAGTAGGAGAAGTCCATATAAGAGAACCAGTCACATGAACATAACAACCATGGGAGGTAGAGCTATCCAAAATGAGCCCTCAGTACTCAAGGTAACAGACTAGGTGTTGTTCCTCTGAGATGATAATGGTCAATTGATCATCTCAGAGCATCTAAGATATTTGTTTTAGGGGTTCTGGTTTTCATTTTTATGGAGGACCAATACATACAAACTATAAGAACGATGTATTAACTCTTTTATATTGTACTAATAGATAATCAAAGGGCTGCTATTTTACATCACATTGTGATTTGAATTTATAAAGTATTCGAAAAGAATAGTGAGGAGGTATGATTGATTTAGATTTCAAACTGAAAGATAAATTACAATAATTGGGAAAACCTTTGTCCAATGTTCAAAACTTAAATAAACTATGCTTAAGATTACATAAGATGCTGACAATTTTATGATTTAGAGGGAGCTTTTTAGATGGACAATCCAATATCTCAGTCTATTTATGAAAATAACTTCAAGAAGGAATTTTAAGAATAATTGTAACATATTCATTCTCACTTGATATCTCTGTAAAACTTAAACATATGAAAAATAAGCATAATGAATGAAACACATGAAAAACTTACAAAAGAAAATTAAATTGTCTAAGACCAAATTCAGAATCCTTTGCTTTATTATCACTGATCTAGAGACAACTTACACATCAATTCTTTTACAAAATTTCTTATGGAAAGGTACCACCTTTAATAACTCATAGAAGAGAGTTATTTATATAACTTCTACACAAAACATCCTATATTGATTACAAGATAGCTTGAAAGAAGATAGGAAAAGAAAAATTGTTGCATGATGTGTCGCTATTAGATAGGAAGTTGTTGATGATTGTTCATTCAAAATTTGTTGCTACTATCTTCTTGTTGGAATGAAAATTTAATCAATTACTTCACACAATTGATCCCACATTTTCTCACTAGGTATCTCGAGATTTACCATCCTTCTAGGTATCTCATCAACATCGGTATATCTCTCAAAATTGGGTTTGGTGAGAGAAAGATGACCAATTTCATATTTATTAGAAAGGTCTAAGCTTAAAACTTCCAAAAATTCCTTGCCAGCAATCTGCCTTTTTATTCCTCCAAATTGACTACTGCCTATTGTAATGGTGTAAAGCATTTCACAGTATTCATCTAATTTTACTAGCTGATCATTTGATGATACTATCTCTAGTAAACCTTTCTTATATAATATACTAAATTTAGAGTGAAACCTCCTGATTGTAGTGTTCAAAGCATCACAATTTGTTTTTAGCTAAGTTTGCAGATTCTTCTTCACTAGGACTTTCTTAATTTCCAAAATAGTAGATATCCTATCTGGAATGTTCATTTCTTGTAACTATTTCCTAGTCTTAGAATTTAGTACCTTGATCATTGTTGATGCTTCTTTGGGTTTTGTGCCCGATGCTACCTTTTCGGTCTCTATCTCTACCTTGCATTTAGAAATCAGTTCTTTCTGCTCAAAAATTATTTGTATGGATGGCCATAAGTTTGTTATAAAGTGGCTAATATCTAACAAGATATCTTATTTGGCTTGGGCAAAAGTGTCTACCATTAGAGTCTTTCTTTCTAATTATTTAACCTTAATCTCTAACCTATGTGACTTTTGCATTTCTTCTACATACAAGGTATCATTTTTTACGTTTTGTGACTCTAGGGCTTGGAACTTCTCGAGTAACTTATTATTATTATTTTTTTTCTTGTAACTCCCATGATAACCTTGTTGTTTCACCTGTTGTTGAATACAAAGCAATGTCAGTAGGAGATGAGCTTAAATTTTCACATGTCATTGGAATTGTTGTCATTGAGGTCACAACAACTTGTGCTATCTATTTTTCCTTGTGCATTTGTTCTATCTACTCCTCCATTTTCTTGATTTGTATATTTTTTTTCAATAATGAGCTTTAACATCTCCTCCCTGTGTTGTTCATTTGCTGCCACTTCTTTGATCCGTGGATCGTCAATTGAAGGTAGCTTCAACTATTTCTTCAAGGCTGTAATCTCAAAATTCTTCTTGTGTAGTATTTCTTCAACTTCTTTACAGTTTTGGGGATCATATCCAATATTGATAATGATATCTTATAAAGATTTTAATTTGTTATCTTTAGACCAGGATGATAAATTTTCAATCTTAAGCTGTGACTGTGCATTGGACAAAGTAGTTCTAAGCTTGGAAAGGGATATGGCAGTTGTGGTCATTTTTGAAAATAACTTCTCACTTGATTTCCTCTAGAAATCCATTTGATCGATGGGATGTATCTAGTTCACATCAAATGAGAAGATGGTCCTTCTTGTAGTCTGCTATGGATTTAGGAAATGGAATCTGAGCTTGCCAAAATTCCATTTGCATCCTTCCCCTTTCATTGTCGAAGGTAGAGAGAAGTATATTCTGAGAGGTGGATTTCTATTTCCAGTATTGACTATAAACTTGAGATTTAAGACTTTCATTATTTTTCTTGATTTCCAAAAATGTTGAGAAGATATTAGTATCTCCTACTGAGTTGGTCCTAGTTGATTGGATAATATCCATAGTTCAGTTGAAGAAGGAGTTGACGAAGTAGAGGGAGGGTTGAGATTAGTTGTCCCTGCTGATGAAACATCTTTTAATTCTCCAAGATCAATTATCTCTCGTGGCTTTCTTCTTGATGAAATTGATAGCCCAATTTTCAACTTCTTTTGTAAGATATAGTACAATTTACCTGGTTCTAAAGTTGACTGAGGTTTCTCTCTTTCTCCTTGCTGAGTACTCTGTGTAGCTAGAGTCTTTATTTGAGGAGTTGATATAACTTGTTCATCAACTTGTATGAGAGTACCTTCACACCATTACTCCTGGTTCATGAACTTCTCTAATTCTGGCCAGGGAGTATGGTTGTAAGGTGTTGCCTTCAACTACACTCTGAGAGCTGAAATAATTCCAAAAGGATCATAAGACGAATTGAATCTTGGTTGGAGGTTCATGTTCTTTAGCAAACTATTTGTTTTTGTACCTATAGACATAGTGTTATAGATGAAACTCCCTACTTTGGATTTGAGCTTAAACTCTAATTTCTTCTTTCTTGAGACAAAATAGAAGTCATCCATATTTATCATTTGCTTGATGCATTATAGTGAGAATATTCTCATTGGCACATACTTAGGCATTTTGTATGGAACCAATTCACTGCCATAGATCCTAATCTCAGTGTAATTTGGGTATAGGTACCAGTCACCAGTCTTGGTTTGCTCTAATAGGCACGGTGTCTTTTTAATTTCTTCTCCTATTCTGGGCTCTGCCTAGCTGTTGAGTAATTGGAGAACTAGACATATAAAGGAATCAATGAATTGGGAAAATGTAAAATTTAATGATCCTGCTCTTAGTAGCTCTATCCAGTGAATCACTGATTGATTCACTGCCTACTCATATTGTTTGTTTAGCTGAATAGGAAATAGATCTCCTTGTTGAAAGAAAATTAGATGAATTATAACTAAACTCTGCCTGAATACTCCTTGTGTGGTCAAATTCATAAACTGTTAATGTATATTATCAACTAGAAAGTGGTTGTAATTATACATGAAGGCGGGTTGATATTCTTTGCTAAAAATAGAAAAGAACCCAAGGATGGATTCATCAACAACTTGGTAATTTTCATAACCTAGGAGGTATGATAATAAAGAGATAATGTGTGTAGTAGCTTTAGGGAACATGGAAGATGAATATGGATGATTTGTCTTAGGTAATTCGACATCTTTTTGTAGGAAAAGTTTAAAGATAAGAGATCTCTATGGGAAGGTGAGTTTATTGTAGAGGTATATGAGAGATGTAGGTGAGAAATGGCTAAGGGAATCAGATGGAGGCATCATTAGCATTTGGTATATCCTCTGAGTATTGATGGTAATCAGGATTTTTCCATCCCGAGTCATTAATGTTCATTGCACAGAGTCATACCTAGCTTGACACCAAGAGATTAGATCATGGAATTGATGGGTCTTAGGAAAAGAAAATAATGGCAGAAGAGTCTCCCCGAAGCGAATGGAATCCTCCTTATCGGTATATTTTAGTTTTAACAGTGAATGTAATTCATATAAATCAAATTCACATTCACAGTCATTAATCTTGAAAATGGAGTCTACAAGTGGCATATGATCTAGGTCAAGGGAGATAGTGGAGGGATTCCCTTCTTTAGTAGTCTTCTGTATCTTTTCTTTAGGAGCCATAACTACTGCAAGGGAAATTCAGGAGTTGTTTTTAACCTAAAATTGATGACAGTAGGGAAAATACACAAAGCTAAAAGATGGTGCTTTTGGTTTATGGATGGAAGCGAAAAGTGGAAACGATTGCAGCCATGGAGGATTTATAGGTTCAATTGGGTTCAATTGGTTGTTTATTTCTAGCCATAGGCATTCAATTTGCAGGGGAAATTCAAACTAATGCTTAACGAATGTTTAAACAGATAATCAGGCACAACAATGGCTTTGGAGCATATGGGTAAAGGTATTATAATGTGGCACGTGGTGAATGGGTAAGTGAAAATGGATCAATGACGTCGAGATTCATTATTGGATTGAAGATAACATATTCATGATGCACGAGAGAATTCAACGGTCAGGTGGAAGAAAAATCGGAAGAAGATTTCATGGGGGGGTCATAATGGTTTGTGGTTTCGGGCATTCGGGGTCTGAAACATTTTGGAGGTGCCAAGTTGCAAAAGGCGACAGCCATGAAAATTGGTTTTCGGCCCCCCCCTACTATAATGGGAAACGACCAAGGGGGAACCAAAATGCTTTATCCACCTTTGATCCGAGTGGAGTGAAGGATCTTCATTGAAAAGTATGCATTGGTTATCAGTGCCCGATGTGTTGTTTTGCTGTTTCCAGCAATACGACAAAACTGTCATTTGTCACTTATTTTATAAGGCAATCAAGCTTTATTACAACAATTAGACCACAATTAAGAACTTAAGAATTATTAATCAAAAGGACATTTTTGAAGGTGCATTTGAGCTAGAAACCTTAATTTGTTTTATAAAGAAAATATTTTTCTTTTGTTGCTTTTCTATCCTTTTCATTTTTCCTTCCTTTTTTAGAGAAACTACCCTATCATTTTATATGATATGGACTTGCAAGAATAATTACTCCTAACATTTTTATTTTCCATCTTTTTTTTGGTCCATATCCTAACTTATCATTTTTTTATGGAGTTTTGATTTTTTATCTAATAGCTAACTTATCAAAAATAAGAATGTTACAACGTTAGCTCCAACTAGGGTTTTCTTTATCCTGTAGAATGCAAAGAACCTTCAAATCCATGTGCCTTCTCCTCAGGCTATGGAGTCTTTTCTATGAAAAACTCAAACTGACAGTTTTAAAAGTAAAATAAACCAGACTTTTTACAATGATAGTAATGAAATCTACTTCAACTTCTCAGTACTGAATGTAATGGTTTAGAAACCATCCATTAATAGGATAAGTGGAATATAGTCCCTCAAGATTTCGTATCACAATAGTGTTGTTTCCCTTTACTTTAGCAATGGCTAGAGGTCCAAACCATAAGCTATCAAACTTTCCATGTTTTCCTTTGCCTTCTCTTCTTGAAGCACATCTTAAGACTAGATCACCCTCCTTGAAGTCCCCTTCCCTGGATCATCTATCAAGCAAGCTCTTCATATTATTCTGATACTTTTTCAATTTGTATTGAACTTCATCTGTGATGTCATTTAGTTCAATAATTTAATTTATTCTCCTTGAAAAATCATCAGGTTCATTAGTTGAATTCTGCAGAAACTTTAAAATAGGGAAGGCCAAATTGGTAGGGAAAATTACATCTTTCCCATAAACTAACTAAAAAGGATATTTTCCAGTAGATCTTTTTGGAGTAATCCTACTTCCCCAGACTGCATAAATTATATGAGTATCCCAACTCTTTTTATGATCTGCTAAAGTTTTTTCTGATAACCTTTACAAGACTTTTATTAGATGATTCTACAAGACCATTACCTTGAGGATAATATGGAGTAGAATGATGTACAAGAATATGATATTTATGGAAAAATTAAATCATTTTAACACTGGAAAATGTTGTGGCATTGTCAGTAACAATCTTGGTTGGGAAACCAAACCTACATAAAAGGTTTTCTTCAATGAATTTGATTACTACTGAGTCAGAAGAATTTCTTACTGGAATTGCTTCTACCCATTTAGTAAAGTAATCTATTGCTGTGAGGATCCATCTATGATGATTGCTTGAAGTAGGATGAATCTCTCCAATAAAATCTAATCCCCATTGGAGAAAAGATGTCGAAACTATTGTGGGGATCAGTGGAAGAGCTGCTAGTTTTTTCTTACCAACAAATATCTAACAAGGGACACAACTTTTGACTTTTAATCCTACTTGTAAGAACAATGTTGGCCAATAGAATCCTGCCCTTAATATCTTATATGTTTTTTCTTTCCAAGAATAATGTCCTCCACAAAATCATGTATGAAACTGATCAATGATCCCTTCAGTCTCTGATTCTATTAAATATAATAGCAAGGTATTGAGTGGGTCCTTCCAATATATATTTTCATTTATGATACAATACTTGATTGCCTTCAATTTGAGAGTCTTACATTGACTTTTGGAAAATGATACAGGACACTCAAAATGAATTAAGAAATTTACAATATCGTAATACCAATCTGATAAAATAAATTTCTCATAAATGTGTAAAGATATTGTCTGATCTGAAGGTAAGGCTTCTTATGGATTCTTTTCTTTAGGATGATGGGAATGTTCTTGTGGATTCTTCCCATGTATTTCCAAAACAAAGTTGATGCCCAAAAATTTACAGTTGGATTTAGATAGAAGCTTAACTAATCCTTGACCCTTTACTAGTTTTGTGGTTTTGATAATTATATCAAACTCTAGTATCTGAATGATCCATCTACCCCTCTTTCCATGAGTGTCTAATTGGGTTAAAACAATTTTTACAGCACCGTTAGGAACATAAGCAATAATGGGTGAATGTAGGACATACATCCTAAATGTTTTGAGGGCTTGTATAAGGGCATAGGCTTGCTTCTCAATTATGTCATACTTAAGCTTGACATCTCTAGTGACATTGCTAAAAAAGGCTATAGGTTGGTGATGGGAATCTTCATTCTTTTGTAGTAAAACAACAACACGGGTTGTTTCATAGGTAAAGGAAAAGATACTTAATGGTTTAGTATAATCATGGGTGGCCAGGGTTGGAGCTTCAGAGATAACTTTCTTGATTTTATCATATACATGTCTGGAATAGACATTCCATTTAACTTGATGACCCTTCTTAAGCGTATCAGTTATATCTTTGACAATTTCAGCATAATTCGGGATGAACCTTCTTAAAATGTTCATTTTACCAAGAAAAGCTTGAACTTCTTTTTTATTTCTTGGTAATGTTAATGTCTGAATGGCTGATACTCTATTTGGATCGATAACTACTCCATCTTTGGAAATTATATGGCCAAGCAATTTCCATTCTGAGATAGAAAATAAAGACTTATTTGGATTCAACGACATCCCAACTTTCTTGCATCTTTCAAAAACCTTCATCAAGTGTTTTATATGTTTTTTATTAGAATTAGAGAAAATTGTAAGGTCATCAAGATAAATAACAAGAAATTTGTTTACATGGCCTACACAATCTATATCCATAGCTCTCTGGAATGGAGCTCATGCATTTGTGAAACCACAAGGCATCCTTGTATACATGAAAGTACCCCAAGATGTTGTGAAGGCATTCTTTTCCCTATCCTCTTTGTCTACCATAATCTGATTATAACTAGAAAAACCATCTAATATCCAAAGTTTGTTGGCTCCGGAAACTTGTTGAAGTAATAGATCCATCTTAGGTAATGGATAATTTTCCTTTATTGATGCTTATTTAAATTTCTAAAATCAACACAGAGTCTGATTTTACCATTCTTTTTTCTGATAGGTACTGGATTGGAAATCCAATTAGAATATCTTAATGGAAGAATAATTTGTGGATCTAACATTTCCTTAAGCTCTTTCTCAATAGTTGGTAGAAGAACTAGATTAATTGTTCTCAATTTTTGTTGGTAGGGTTTAGCTTTAGTTTTTAGTGGGATCTTATGTTCAACAAGGGATGTATCATAAGTTTTAAGATTAGCATAATACCAAAAGAAAAATCTTTGTATTTTCTAAGTAACTTAAGATATTCATCTTTAACTTCTGGGGCTAAAGTTATAGATATTTTTATATTTTTCACTTGTTCTTGGGATCCAATATTGATTTCTTCTATGTCATGTTCAAGAGAAATGGATGAAGGGTTTCATGGGACATCATTATAATCGAATCATTTCTCTAAGGAAACTAACCCCTTAGGAATGAAGTTGTTTGATAATTGTATGATGTCACGATCTGCAATCTTGGAATTTAATTATGGATTATCAGCAGCTTGACGATTGACCATATCAAGATTATCTTCATCAATTTGCAAGAAGAGAAAATTCACCTACACGTTGAAGGAAAGATTTTAGTTGTTCATCATTCTTAAACACCTGCCAATGCTTTTGGTTATTAGGTATAGATGGCCTATATTTAACCTGGATTTGGTATAACAGTTGTGTTTGATCAGGAATCTTAAATGAGCTTGTAGAAATAGCCAAGGAATTTGCATGTATGTTTTCGTTTCTAGGGACATAAGTTATGTTGAAGGCATCAAAGAAATTTTCATTGGAATCCCAAACCTCATTTCTATAAGACCTAAGCCTAGGATGCTTAGTTTTGCAATGATTTCCTACTTGTCTTACAATGAGCTCTGAGTGAGTGAAAACACTTAGGTTGTGTACCTTTAAACTCCTAGCTAATTGTAGTCCTAGAAGGAAAGCCTCATATTATGCTACATTGTTGGTAACTTCAAAATAAAGTTTACATGATTGTGTTATGTTTTCCTTTTCTAGTGAGATTAACACTACCCCAACCCCTGCTCCATGCTTTGTACAAGAACCATCAAAGAAAAACTTCCATGCATCAATTTGATTTGATACAAGGCTTTCAACTACATCTTCAATTTTTTCTTGAGATTCATGTATTTGATTTCAGGAGAGTTGAAAACAAAAAAAATATTGATCAATTCCATAAATGGGGTGGTTATTTGGTGGATCTATTTTGCATACTGTGTAGACAAACCTATCCTCTCTATACAACCTAAGTTGTTCTGCCTCATAAACTAGAATAGTGCCACAAGACATGTCCATCTGAAGAGTTCCCCCTAATTTGGCACATCAAGACCTTCAAAGGAGCATTCCAAATTTGGGAGCGATGTTAGTGACAACAATGTCTAACACTATGCTCTTTATTGGGATTTGGGCAAGAGTGACCACTAAATCCTTAATCAATCCTAAACAAGATACTCTTTTAGAATCAATGGTGTACAAATCATGATAGGATATAGTTATGTCAAGATTTAAATGATCCATGATAGTTTTTGGCATGAAATTATCTGTTGCTCCATAATCAAGCATACATTTATATAGATAGAGTCATTTGTCTTTAGTGTGACATAGAAAGGGGGTACTATTTCATCTATCATATCTGAGCTAGGAGCAAAGACAGCTAGTGGTTTTTCATCTTAAAGGCTAATAACATCACTTTTAGCATCAACAAAGTTGTTTTGTATCCATTTGGAAACTTGATTTTTATATCCAGGGTTTTTGGAAAGTTCCAAAAGTGGTATAGGGATTTCAACTCTTTCTAACTCCTTTTAAACATTAAATGCAATCAAGAAAGTTTTTTCAATTTGAGTTGTATTAGTTGACTCATTTAATTGTCAAATAGTAGTTGTCTGAGTTTCAACAGTTTTCATATGAGGTTCAATTGTTGGAGGTTCCTTAGAAGGTCCTCTAAGGCCAGGTCTAGGTCTAAGATCATATATTTTTGTTGGGCTCTGCAATTAGGAATTTAGAGAAGGAATGGTATTTGAAACTTGTGAGTATTCTTGATCTTCTTGAACTTGCTCATTTTGTGGAACATGAATAATAGTGGTCTGACCAGAAGAGCTATCCATATTTTTAATGTCTTCAGTGATAGTCACAGAATTGTCATTACGCTATTGATAATCTATAAGTAAAGGAGTTGTTTTGGGTGTGGTTTTTTACCTATTTTCTACACATTCTTTCCCATGTTTTGACCTTTCTGCCCTCCAAGCCTATACCCTTATATGACCAAACTCTCTGTTTTCTTACATTCTTAATCCAGTTTATTGTCATGTTATTTTGTTGTATTTTACCAAATAATACGAGGCTTTATTCCTTTTTATGTCTAAATGGGAGAGAATTGAAGGAGTATTTTAGGAATTTCATATTTTTTAGGTGTTGTCTCGCACGAATGAAGCTATGAAGTAGATAGGTAGAAAGGACTAACAATAGGAAATGGTAGAACGGTTCACTGTTACACCCTGAGTGTTGTTACAGACCGCTGATATATACTAGGTGTTGTTACAGGTTACTTCTATTACAGGTTGTTGATGTTACAGATTGTTGTTACACATTGGATGCTATTACAAGTTGTTGTTACACCTCGCATGGATCCACTGTCACATAAATAGTGCTATCATCAGTTATGTCGCGTCATCTCGAACTACCATTTGCTCAATATTGTTCCACTGAAGCTGGAAATGTGGGTTCTATTCCACATAACAACTGTCAGAAGTATGATTGTTTATTTTTGAAACAACAAGACTCAAGCAGTTGCAACTGATGTATATTTATTTAGTAATAAATTGCAACTTCTTTATTTTTTATCAACATGAGAATCGAGAGATTCTCATGACTAATCTGCTTTCTAATTTTTGGATTGTAGTAGTTATAAAAGACTCGACTTTTATGTATTACCAAAAGGAATATAGAAGAGTATCATTACTCTATTTCTGTAATCCTAAACTTATTCAATATCAGTTGGAATGTTGATGCTATTACTTTCCAACTAACTCATTAATCACTTTTGTGTTCTTCCTGCACCATGCTGAGGAGGAAGGGCCCTCCTCTTTGGTAGGGATTGCAGTGATTAGGTAGTGTACATTTCAATTTAGTTCATTGATTTATGGTTTCTCGTTGTTTTTGTGCAAATCATGGATTTCATTCGCAACTATTTCTATCTATCTTATCCTATTACACAGAGTTAATCAACAGAGTAATAGTAACTGGATGGAATAGATGTTAGTTATTGTGTGGCGCGCCTTTACTTCAATAGCTGTGAGATGTGATTTAATTTTTTAGAGTGTTTTTGTATCTACACACATCGTTTGATTCAGCAATTTAGATCAACGTCATCCTTTACAGTTTTTCTTCATTTTCTTATGTTTGGATGGAGTGTATCAGAACAGATAAAGCGAAATCCATTGAAACAACAAGTTCTACCCTAGATTGATAGTTAATGTTGCAGTCTGAGTCAATTAAGGTTGATTAAAACAACACTACATTTTGGAACCATTGCCAAGAATGGCAAGTTGACGATACAGTCAACCAAGTTGTTTGTTTGACATAGAAGTGATCCTAGTCCACAGTTTTTGGGCGATAAGACGACATGTAAGAACCTACACTTCGCTCTAACATACCTGGGCGGGCTCACCGTTGTGATCACTAGGACACTTAGGACATTTTGATGCTTTGATTAGTGTGTCTTCAGCTCTTCAGTCACTTGGCGGTAAGACGAGAGGTAAGAACCTGCACATCACTCTAACATACCTAGGCAGGCTCACCACTGTTGAAGACTGAGCCACTTAGAGTGTGATTTAATATACATAGACTCCATGTGTACATTTGTAGGACTTATAGAGACATTGAAATCACCCCCACTCTAATAAGTCAAAGGAATGATGGGTCATAAAAAGGAAACTAAGGGTGAATATTTGGGAACGAAGACATTTATCGAAGAATTATTCTCCAAGGCAGAAAAAGAGCAGTTCAACTCTCAAAGGAATGAAAGGAAAACAGGGTTGCAGAAGGTTGTTACTCCCATTGTGAAAGAAGAAACCTGCAATCCCTTAATCTCAGGACTGTATCATTCTAAGGCTAGCAATCATATCCCCAAGGTGAAGGATTTGATTTATGAGAAAGAAGGGGAAGTTAGCAGTGTGAATTTGAGGACCAAGGGTCAAGGGGAAATTGAGGGAGAACATCGAACACCTGAGGCGGAAAGCACCTATTGATTTATCAATATCCGAATACAGGTAGTGCAGTGAAACAACCAACCCTAGTGGTATCTGAGCCATTGATAACGTCTGTAGGGCCATTACAAACACAACTCCAAGAATGTCTACTACAGTAAGGGTTAGAAGAATTCATCTTGGGAGACAACAATGATAACAATGCTAAAAATGACAACACTACCACCACCTTTGAGTTCCCAATCGGGAATATCGGAGGTGAAGCTCCTATGAAAAACATTCCTTTATCATCCTTACCATCCTTTTAGGGGATGACTATGGAAGATCCAAATACATTTTTGTTTGAGTTAGATGTCCCATGTAGAAGTTATGATTATAAAGCACATGCTTAGAAGGTAAAGTTATTTCCTTCTACCTTAAAAGGAGCATCCTTGAGATGGTTGATGGGATTAGACCCCACTTCCATTTCAACGTGGAATTCTATGAAGGGGACGTTCTTGTCAAAGTACCATGACTATTGCAAGACCTGGGACTTAAGGGAAGAGATGTTTAGAATGATTCAGAAGGAGGAAGAAATCTTGGAAGATTATGTGGAGTGATTCCACTACAATCTTTAGAGGTCTAAACACAGTGATTTAGACCCAAAAACCTTGAAGACTTTATTGATCAGAGGAATGAGGGATGATTGCCTTGACACCTTGAACCTATTAGGGAAAGGGGATATATCACAAGATCCATTCGCTTAAATTATAAAGCTCTACCTACGAAGCTCTTAAGGATCGTCTAAAGGAAGAAGTACAATTTGGGATGCCTCTATTTTCATACAAAAATCTACAAGTAGAGGAATAACTAGAGTGGATATTGAAAATTTGTTCAAAATTTTCAAGACCAATATCCTCAGTCCTCTCTCAGCCCAAAAAATAATAACACAGATCAAAAAGACACAAGCAGAAGCTGATACACCCCTGGCCGTGTTTTGTACGACTTGTCGAAAGAAACATCCTCACAAGGAAAGTGAATTGAATACTATCATCCTGTGTAATATCTGTGAGCTGGAGCATTTGACAGAGAAGTGTCCAAAGCTTCCTAGACTAAAGGCAGTACTTAGAGAATCAAGCGAAGAGGTGCAATTGTCTTACTTGATCACACCAAGGAGGACATGGAAACCGTAACATCTAGCTATGTTTCAAGACTTTTCCTCTTTCAATTCATGGAACAATGCATATAATAACTAACCACATCCATGGAAATATTCTACCCCTCCTTTAGCTCAGTTCCGTTCACCCTAGAACCAATGGTCTCCATCTCCTCTTGTTCAATATCATCAATCCCAACCATACCTTTGGAACCAGAATTGGAGAGGAAATGCCTAGAATTGAGCTCTGCCTACACCACGCATGCAACAACAGTTGAAGTTACCTACTTTTCAAGCTCCTGCTCCTCCACCACCTGTGCGACCCCAACTACCTATGCAACCTAGCCCAAACCCAAACAATAAAGAAAATCATGTCATGAGGCTCCTACAACCTTCCAAACCTACTTTATTACCCCCATGGAAGTTAATGAAATACAATTGCGATTGGACATAGTAATTAGCCACAATCACTCCCCTATCATTACAGAGGAGGACTGTGAACCATCCAGAGGAGAAGTTGGAGGCGCTAAGGTGGCTACTACGCCTATAACATCCAATACAGAGGAATTCGTTACATATGTAACAACTAATTTGGGGAAGGTTGATACACCTGTAATAATAGATTCAACTGTTGCCACGAAGGACCCCCTGTATCTTAAGAGACAAGCTGAACATAGGATGACTTCACAGCCTGAATCTAATTTCCTTAGGAAGTTGCAAAATTTGTATGTATGAATTCCCTTGCTGCAAGCCCTTAAATAAGTACCCATTTATGCCAATACAGTAAAAGATTTGTGCATCAAGAAGCCTAGTAGGAATCCTAAAGACCCTGCCACCATACATGTAATGGGAAAGTTATCTGAATGTTTTCTTAGCCTCTCCTTGGTAAGTACCATGATCCAAGAAATCACACATTCACCATCTACATTAATTATTAGCCCATAGCCAATGCATTGATTGATCTTGGCGCTGCCATTAATGTAATGACAAAATATCTCTTTATCTCTCTCGAGCTACAGGGATAAAGATACACTCCTACTATGTTGGAATTAGCAGACAGTTACCGTGTTAAACCTAAGGGGATGTTAGAAGATATAGTGATTACGATAGCTTCCTAGAGATACCCAATTGATTTCCTTATTCTACAGCCCAAATCCAATTTGGGGGGGCATCCTTTGATCTTAGGGAGACCTTGGTTGGCCACTGCAGATGCATTCATAGGCTGCAGGGCAGGATCCATGGTGATCTCAAATGGCCAAGCAACCCAAAACCTTAATCTTTATCCACCAAAACCAAAAGTGGATGTGTACAAACCTTGTTGGGATGACTTTGAGCCTACGTCAGATCTTTCCCTACCACCCCTCACTCTAGGGAAAGCCCATTATTTCAAAGACGTGACAGAAGATGGTGTTATTAATGGTTTTATTAGTCATTCACATTTTGTTGCTTTTGTTAAAAATGAAAATGAGGAGGAAGAGGTGGAAGATATAGATTTTGAACAAATGAGAACTACTCCAAATACTGCTAGCAGCCAAATTGAGATTGAATCTAGAAGATTTTTGAATGTTAATCCCAATTTGACTGCTGAATAGAATCAATGGTTGTTACGGCTATTACAGAAGTATAAAAAGGCATTTGCATAGGATTAAATGGATATGAAAGGGATCCACCCTATTATATGGATATGAAAGGGATCCACCCTAACCTATCCACTCACCATATTTATTTGAAGGATGGTTGTGAACCAGTTAGATAGCCATAGTTGTAGGTTTTAACCCTCTACAGAAATTACCTGCATACGAATTCTAAATCACAGGAAAAATAAAAATGCGAGAGCATAACACATAAAACACATATACACAGAGATTTCCCCTGGATCCCAAAACCAGGACTACTAGCTTGATTTTTCATTATGTTCCTTTTAATGTTACAATACATATTTATACATGCCGAAGTTTCCAATACCATGGACCGAAAACCATCGCGTCCAAAACCATGGACCGAAAACCATAGGTAGGTTCGCCCAACCTAATATAGGGTCCAAAAAAAATTTTGCTGGGGTACTGCCCCGGACCCCATAGAGGGTGGCTATCCACCCCCCTCAAACCCCCCAGACATGGGGGGTTGCCACCCCCCTGTGACCCCCCCGCTACGCAATCAACACAATGAAGGGGGGGCTCCGCCCCCCCTCTAACCCCCCGGTTCACTATGTAGGTTAGTCGTGAAAAGAATATAACACAACCCAACAATCTCCCACTTGTTTTTTTCTTTCCACAGGGGGCCACAAGAGAGCTTAGTCATTTTTTCAGCCCTGAAATGCCCATTGTTTCTCTACACCAAGAGAAATTATTACAGCTCATATATTTTGTCAATGCATCTATAGTATTCTTCAAAGTGTCCACCTTTACCAGCAACACCTTTTTGTCTTCTATCATATCCCTCACAAAGTGATACTGAACATCAATGTGCTTTGTCTT
>APFE030729296.1:23647-48232 GCA_000404065.3 Pinus taeda
ATGTATTCCTTGAGAAGTCATTTATAAATGATACATAGTACATAGACTTACCTAGTGATGGAACTTTCACAGGTCCAAACACATCACTGTGCACAAGCTTTAATATATGTTTCATCCTCTTACCACCAGAGGGGAAACTCACCTGATTCTGCTTCCCATATACACAATTTTCATAGAAATCAAAATCAAGAGAGCTATTACTCATACCTTCTATCATACCTTTACCATGAAGTATTCGAAGGCCCTTCTCTCCAATATTTCCAAGCCTTTGATGCCACAACATGGTCTTCTCTGCAGAGACCACTAGATTTTCTGCTCCATTTTTAGGAACCATAGAACTATTGCACCCATCAACAACAGTGCTACGTTGCAACTTGTACAGAGTTCCAATCCGAACTCCCCGGATCAATACCAGTTCTCCTCGAACCATCTTGCAGGTATCCTTCTCGAACACTGTCTTTACACTTGCATAATCCAACTTGCTTACAAAAATCACATTTCTGGCCAATGCAGGAATATGTAGAACACTTGGAAGTGTTCTAACCCTTCCACCTTGCAACTTCAACTTTAATTTTCCATGACCAATGATTCTAGCCTTCCTATCATCTCCTAAGAAGACATCATCACCATCGTATTTCTCGTACTCGCAGAACCACTCTCTCTGGGGAGTGAAGTGAAAGTATGCACCTGAGTCAATTAACCATGCCTCATGATCTACATGTGTAATTGAAGAAGCTAATACACATCCCCACCTTCATCTAAGGTGGTCTTCGCCTCTGCAGAAGGAGCATCATCAGATCCCTTTCCTTTATCAGGAGCTTTAGATTTACAATCCCTTCTGAAGTGCCCTTCCTTTCCACATTTCCAGCAGACCACCTTTATAGGTTTTCCTGGAGATTTAGATCTCCGACTCGATGACTTATTTTTTTTTGGGCCCTGTGACCGTCCTTGTACAGACAAGGCATCACCATTCTGGTTTTCCATATTTTTCCATCTCATCTCCTCTGTCAGCAAGGCTGAGACTATTTCATCAAACTGTAAAGCAGTTGCATTGCTACCTATTGCAATAACCAGACTATCCCACGAATCTGGTAGAGAACACAACAGATTGATGCACTTATCTTCATTCTGAAATTTTAATATCAAGAGATGATAACTGACTTACCACATTATTAAATGCATTCAGATGATCTGTCACCGAGTCTCCATCTTTCATCCTTAGGTTATACAGCTTTTTCCGCAAGAATAATTTATTCACCAGAGACTTAGATTGGTACAAAGTCCCTAACTTGTCCCACAGAGTCTTCACCGTAGCTTCCCCTGATACATTCAGTAATACTGAATCTGAGACACACAATCGTATTGTGCTCTTTGCCTTCTGATCCAACTTCTTCCATTCTTCATTGGTCACTCCCATTGGTTTAGTACCCGGATCTACCGCGATTCATTGATATTTATCCACCAATAGGTCGTCCATCTTGAGTTTCCACAACTCAAAACTTTGACCACTGAACTTCTCAATCTCTATCTTGCCACTGCTCACCATCTTCTTTCACCACCAGAATCGATCTCGCAGATCTCCCACTGAACAGGGTCTACCGCAGGCCCAAGCGAAACCCCTTAACAACAAAGGCATCCCCTTGAAACGAAAATAGATCTGATACAAAATATAGGTTTTAACCTCGTACATAAATTACCTGCATACGAATTCCAAATCTCAAGAAAAATAAAAATGCAAGAGCATAACACATATAACACATACACATAGAGATTTCCCCTGGATCCCAAAACCAGGAATACCAGCTCGATTTTTCATTATGTTCCTTTCAATATTACAATACATATTTATACATGTCGAAGCATCCAATACCATGGACCTAAAACCATCATGTCCAAAACCATAGGTAGGTTCACCAAACCTAATATAGAGTCTAAAATAAATTTTCCCGGGGCGTTGCCCCGCCCCCCTCAAATCCCCCAAACAGGGGGGCTGCCGCCCCCACTGTGACCCCCCCGCTGCACAATCGACACAATGAAGGGGGGGCTCCGCTCCCCCTCTAGCCGCTCGGTTCACTACATAGGTTAGCCGTGGAAAGAATATAACACAACCCAACAATGCCACATGAAACCTACACTAAATGAAGTGGTGAAAGAAGAACTATAGAAACTCACGAGTGCTAATTTTATTTATCCAGTATCTGACTTTCAGTGGGTGTCACTGCTTGTCATTGTTCCTAAAATGAATGGAAAGTGGAGAGTTTGTGTTCGTTATAGAGAACTCAACAGGGCCACTCAGAAGGACCATTTTCCATTACCATTTATATATCAGGTCCTTGATAATCTCTCTAGAAAAAAAAATACTTTTCATTTTTGGATGGATTTAGTGGCTACAATCAAATACAGATTTCCCCTGAAGACCAGAATAAAGTGACCTTTACCTGTCCTTCGGGAACCTACGCATACAGAGTACTACCTTTTGGTCTCTATAATGCATCAACAACCTTTTGAAGGGGAATACTACAAATTTTTTCTGACTTACTGAATGACTATCTGGAAATATTCATGGACATTTTCACAACTTATGGAGACGCTTTTGAAACGACATTATTCAATTTGGAAAAAGTGCTATAGCGATGTGTACAAAATAATGTTGCCTTGAGCACTAAGAAATGTCACATGATGATGACTGAAGGGATCATACTTGGAAATTACATTTCTAGTGACAGAATCAAGGTAGACCTTGCAAAACTAGAGGTAATTCTAAGGATTCCAACCCGCAAAACATAGAAAGAGGTATGTAGTATCTTGGGGCATGCAAGGTATTACAGAAGATTTATAGAAACTTTTTCAAGAATTGCATCACCATTATTTTACTTGGTCATGAAGGATGTTGATTTCTTATGCACAAGGAAGTGTGAGCATGCGTTCTTAAAGTTGAAACATTGTGTATCAACAACTATGGTGTTGCGAGGACCTAATTGGGAACTATCATTTCACATAGCTACGGATGCATTGGATATTTTTGTAGGTGTTGTTTTGGGCCAACTGGAGGATAAGAAACCTTACGCTATTTACTACATAAGTAAAAATATAACTTCAACTGAGCTCAACTACATGGTGACTGAGAAGGAGTTCTTATCATTCGTTCATGCCATCAATAACTTTTGGAACTACATCATCAGATAGCAAGTATTTGTACACACTGACCATTCTGCCATTTTTTTTTTAATGAATAAGCCAATTACAAATGGTAGGATTGTGTGATGGTTATTGTTGTTACAAGGATTTGATATGACTATTATAGATAAGCCTGGAAAAGAAAATGTAGTAGTTGACTTTCTTTCTAGGCTAACAATTGCAGTTGCACTCCTACTGAAGATTCTTTCCCTGATGAATATCATTTTGATATTTCTACTTACTCACCTTGGTATGCAGATATAGGCAATTATCTTGCTACAGGGAAGTTTCCCCAATATTTATCCTCTAAGGAGAAAAACAAAATCATACAACAAAGTGCTACATATACCTGGATAGATGGGAACCTCTATCACATTGGACCTGATTTCTAGGTTAGACATTGTGTTAGAGAGGTCGAGGTCTTTGATATCCTCAAAGCCTGCCTTGAGGAGCCTTGTGGAGGACACTTCAAAGACAAATAGACAGGATACAAAGTCCTTTCAACCGGGTACTACTGGTTGAAAATATTTCAGGATGCGAAGAAGTTTGTGAAGGGATGTTATAGTTGTCAAAGGATGGGCCAAACAATGAAATCAGATGAGATGCCGTTATAGCCCCAGATCATCATAAAACCTTTTGAGAAGCGGGCTCTAGATTTTGTTGGACCAATCAATCCTTCATCTAGATAGAGATCCTAAATCTTGGTCTGTAGTGACTATGTCACGAAATGGGTTGAGGTGAAGGCACTAACCAGAGCCATGAAGGAGGTTTTCTTAGACTTTTTGTTTGAATACATCTTCATCTAGTTTGGCATACCCAAAGAGACAGAGGACCGTAGTTCACATCTCATAAGATCTGGGAGTTGGTCAAAAAATATAAAATCCATCATAGAATCACAACACCTTACCATCCACAGGAAAATGGCCAGGTAGAAAGCACTAATAAATTCATTGAGGGAATCCTTACTAAGACTGTGGCTAGTCATCGAAGAAATTGGGCTAACAAAATTCCATAAGTGTTATGGTAATACAGGACTACATGGAGGAACACCACTAGATTCTCACCATATGAACTTGTGTATGCCAAGAACCCTTTGTTCCGCATTGAATTTGAAATAAAAACACTAAGGACAACATTGTAGGTAAATTTGGATTTGGCTACAACAAAAAGGCAAAGATTGAACTAGCTCAATGAATTGGACGAGAAATAGTTGGCTGGTATCCATCGAACAAAGATTATTCAGCAACAGAGACCTAAGTGGCACAACAGATTTATAAAGAAGAATAAGCTCCAGAAAGGAGATTTGGCTCTCTTCTATGACTTAAGGTTTAAAGACTTCAAGGGTAAGCCCTGCACTAGATGGCTAGGTCCTTATGAGGTAGATGTAATCTTTGACAATGGGACTGTAAATTTGGTAACCATTGAAAGTGCAAGGACATCATTACTTGCAAACTGGCACCATCTTTGGTTGTGTCACAAACTTACCTTTAAGGATTTGTTTGTCAACATTGTCACCAATTTAGATCTACAGATTATGGGAATAGGGGAAATCCCCTTGTACTGCAAAAAAATTAATTTTCCCAATAAGTGTAGCAGCTGAAAACAACTTGGTGGCGGTTGTTCCACTGTTTAATAATAATATATATATTATTATATATATATATATATTATATATATATATATAATATATATATAATATATAATATATAAAATAATATTATATTATATATATATAATTAAATAATGATAATAACAATAATCTGGCTGTGAAAACCTTTCTTAGGCACAGACAGACACTTTTGAAACAGTTGAAAACCACCTGGTATATCATGTGATAAGTGTTGTTACATGATATTTTTGTTCTTTGTATTTTTGAAGAAATTAAATTAATATATATCAGTCGTCTCGGCTGTTACAGCCGATGAATTTTTAGGAATAAAACAGGATATTATATTGTAATAAACACCAAAAACATCACCATGAGCCTCATCATTAGATTTAAGTTCACACATCTCACTGCCCGAGGATGATTCGACATCACGTCGCCGATTACTTCGTTCCACGTCACCCAGGTACGTCATCAAAAATACAATATTGAATTTGTTTTATTTTGTAATAATGTCAACTTATCATGACTATTGGCAACCAAGGACAACTGTCATAATTAAGTTGGGTGGGGGAATGAATCACATCATGGCATGACCATTGCATGATTTGAAATTATTTGAAAAATCCAACAATTAAGGCATGTCACCCGCTAGCTATCATTATTTAATGTTGAATCAAACCAAAAGGGTAAGGGAACCATTGATGAGACCTCCCCATGACTCACCATTAAGGAAAAATTCATTAAGCAGTATGAACCATGTGTGCCAAATCTTAATCCAAAATCTTCACCTGCGCCACCCTACCATCCTACCATTTACCCCTGTTGGAAGCGCTAAATCCCCATTCAAAGTGTTTGCAGAGGAGGAAGATAGAAGTGTAAGTTGAAATAGCTAGAGTGTGCTACGGAGGGAAGGATAAGTAGGTGAAATAACACTGAATTGCCTAGGAAATGAGAGGAGCAACAATACAAAACAAGCCAGGGTCCACAAAAGCCCTGGAATATTTCCATGAAGTATGCCAGGTTTTCAAAGATGCAGGCTGGTTTGAATTATTCCAGAGATTGAAAGGATCGAACAATTGTGTGGCCATGGAATATGCAAAGAAATTTGAAAGAAACCAGATGGAAGTCAAAGGATTGAAATTGGAGGTCAGGAAAGAAGTTATCTCCAGAGTAATAGGATTTCCAGTAGAAGAGAAGAGATGGTTTACTAGGAAGGTTAATGACCCCTCACTGAAAGGGGATTTTCTTCAGGAAGGAGAGTTTTTAGTTAAGAAAGGCAAGGGAATTGATAGGTTGTCACTCCCCCAGCCATGGGCAGATGTTTCTCTCTTCCTCATTAAGTACACTACTTGTGAGGGAAGGTCAAAAATTGTGCTTAATTACCATTTCCCATTGCTAGACCATCTCTGCCATCAACAGCTAATAAACCTTCCTTATTTATTGCTTGAAAATATTAGACACATGGCTAAAGATGTGAAAATGGTTGCACATCCAGAAACATGTGTTATGAACTGTGGCCTTATTAAACTTATTGTTTTGGATGCCTTGAGCTGAGAGGGAAAGAATTGGGAAGAGTTCATGCGGAAACGGCCCAGGACCACTCATAGAAGGCAAACATAGACGATTGGGGAAGCTACAAAAGTGACAAAGGAGAAACCTCAGTCATCGACAGTGAGGGTTAGCAAGAAGTTGGTTGATAAACTGATTGGAAATAGAAGGTGGAAGCAAGGAATAAGGGTTAGCAGGCACCTAGAGTCCCCATCCATGTTGAAAAAGGACCAATAAGCAGTTGAGCAAGAGGACGAGGAGAAAACTCAACTAGAAAAACCTCCTTCACCTCATAAGAGCAAAACCCAGTATTTGTTGTTGAAAATTGAAATTTTAGAAAAACAAATTAAATAATTGAGGGAACAACTAGCAATAGGAAAGGCAGAGATAAGAGACGAAAGTGCAGGATACTTTGGCAAAGGTCGTGGACACGGCAAAAATGGGAGAAATCTCCAACACTCTGTGAATAGTGTGTGCTAAGAACTTGGTGGAAGCAAGATTGAAAGTTTGTGTAGCAGACACCTCCTCAAAGGGGATTCAAACTAAAAACTAGGAAGATGTTCTTGTCGACGATGTTCTTGATACACAAGAACCAACAACTAAGACAATAAAATCCATAGGGAGTGATCAAGCAATGGATACACAGGAACCCTTGGCTGACACTACTATTTCACCAGGAACAATAGTGGAGGAGGAAATCAACCAAGGTAAGGAAGAGAAAGATAATATCTGTGAGCTGATGGTCATTGCTATTGTTACACAAGAACCAATAGTAAAGTTGAAGCTGGTCCAAAGGAAAATGATGAATAAAAGCCTGCAAATATTACTTCTGCCATACAATAACCAGTAGTAAAATGGAAGTTGACCAAGAAAATAAATAAACTATGATAAAACCCATTGACAAAGTTGTTGTTACACAAGAACCAACAGCTGAGGTGGGACAGTTTCACCATCAGGAGGTTGCTGCACCTTTAATTGATGAGGGGGAATTTCAGGTCATGTTGACGGATGGCATTCTGAGAAATTGGTTTTATTCACAGAGCTGCAAAAATGGAAGTAGTTAGCACTCTCTCTACAAGAGGAAGTGATTCAACTCAAGATGCATAAGAGAATGATGGATTCCATGAGAGAAAAAAGGTTAAAAGAAGAATGGAAAGAGAAGAAGAGGCACAAAGGCATAAATAAATTATGAACAAAAAGGATGAACAATTGCATCAGCTGCATCGGGAGGTCTCCGACCTGACGTTTGATAAGCCCAAACTCAATGACCTTGCTCTAAACCTACTACCATGCAGGTGGCCATCCCTGTCATACCTTGTGTTCATGTGGGAACATTACTACTTATTCTAGTTAAGGGCAGTTTGTGAGAACAGGTCCTATATGGGTTCTTTAACCTATGCTTTTTTGGAAATTTTCCATTGCTATGATTTTGATTATCAGAATTTGTTGTGCAAGTTATTCTTGCACAATATGATGTGCGTGTATGTGAGCACGAGGATGGTGGTGAGTGTCATTTATTTCATGGGAGACTTGCAGTTGTGAGCATTCCTCTCATTTATGAGGAATCAGATTGAGTGGAAAGATTATGGGTCAGTACTAAACCAAGAATGTCTTACGAACTTTGGTGAGAGTTCAGGAGGTCCTTGAGCAATTCAGAAATCAGAGATCAATCGGCCATTTAGAGAAGGAGAATCGTGAGGATCTAGATCAACTAGTTTGCAAACATGAGGTGCCAAGCGCTAGTCGGATGTGTCAAGCATACTTAGTCTTGTAGTGCAAAATTGCAGGAAGGAGACCCTTTTGAATAAAAGAGCTTTGTGGCTACTATTACATGGGTGTTGGAATATGCCCAGATTGTCCTTACACTGGGGGCATTTTGGATTGGACTCGAGTTCAAATTTCCTTTGATCTCGTTGCCATTAGAGGAGTATCAGCCCGATTATCAATGATGTGATTATGAAGAGGAACCTTGGCCACATGAGTTATTGGTCGATCAAGGATTCAGAGCTCCAGATGATGATAATGATGGTGCCTGCAATTTCACAGATTTCCACTATGGGGATAATAGAAGGAACTGAGATTCTGCATCGGAACATGCAATTGCTTCAATTTAGGGGAGATGTTGGATGTGGCTTTTCACCTATTTTCTACACATTCTTTCCCCTAATTTAACCCTTTTTTCCTCCAAGGCTATGCCCTTATATGAACAAACTCTTTATTTTCTTACATTTTTAATCCAATTTACTATCATGTTACCTTGTTGTATTTTACCGAATAATACGAGGCTTTATTCCTTTTTGTGGCTTACTGGGAGAGCATTGAAGGAGTATTTTGGGAATTTCATCCTTTTCAGGTGTTGGCTTATGCAAATGAAGCTATGAAGCAGATAGGCAGCAAGGAATAACTGCAAGAAAGGGTAGAACGGTTCACTATTACACCCTGGGTGTTGTTAGAGACCATTGCTATATACTAGGTGTTGTTACTGGTTGTTGTTGTTATAGATTGTTATTACAGGTTGTTTTTACATATCGTATGATGTTACACCTCACGCGGATCCACCATGACATCAACAGTGCTGTCGTTAGTTATGTTGCATCATCTCGAACCACCATTTGCTCAATGCAGTTGCACTGAAGATAGAAATGTGGGTATTATTCCACATAATAGCTGTCGGCAGTAGGATTGTTTATTTTTGAAGCAAAAAGACTCTAGCAGGTTCAACCGATGTATATTTATTTAGTAATATGTTGTAACTTCTTTATTTTCTATCAGCATGAGGATCAAGAGATTCTCATGACTGATCTCCTTCCTAATTTTTGGGTTGTAATAGCTATAAAAGACTCGACTTGCATGTATTAGCAGATGACATATAAAAGAGTACTGTAGTTTGTTTCTATAATCCTGAACTTATTCAATATCAATTGGCATGGTGATGTTATTACTTTCCAACTGATTCATTAATCACATTTTGTGTTCTTCCTGCGCCCTGCTGGGGAGGAAGGGGCCTCCTCTTTGGCAGGGATTGGAGTGATTAGGTAGTGTACTTTTCAGTTTAGTTCATTGATTTATGATTCCTCGTTATTGTTGTACAAATTGTGGATTACATTCGTTGTTGTTTTTATTTATCTTATGATGCTATACAGAGTTAATCAACAAAGTAATAGTAACTAGATGGAATAGATGTTTGCTCTTGTGTGGTGTGCCTTTACTTCAATAGTTGTGAGTTGTGATTTAATTTTGTAGATTTCTCTTGCATCTACACACATGATTTGATTCATCAATTTAAATTAGCAACATCCTTTACAATTTTTGATCATTTTCTTATGCTTAGCTACAGTGTATCGGCACAGATAGTGTGAACTCCATTGAAACAACAAGATCTACCCTAGGTTAATAATTAATGTTGTAGTCTGAGTCAATTAAGGTTGATTAAAACAAAACTACAAGTTGGAACCTTCTGATCATTACTAGGTCTTTGAAGAATTTGTAATTGTGGATTTCTTTTGTATTGACCTTGATTTTGATTTTGAGGTCAAGTCACTATTTGTTGAACTGTTCTAGGTTGGGACTCAATATTTGAAATTCTATTAGATAGATTTATAATAAGTGAAGTGATCTCATCAATTTTGGAATCTTCAGTTTTAGTATTTGAAGAAGTAGAGGCCTCTTGACTAGATTTAAGCTTTTTTGGGCTTTTCCTCTTTAGCTTTTAAAGTGGCTAAGGCAGCCCTATTTTCTTATACCTCTATAGAATTAGTTTGCATGTCTTCAAGAGTCCTTGAAGTTATTTCTCTTAACATTACAACAAAATCATCTTCAAATGCTTTTGAGAACCTAGATTTGGTTGCTGCCATGGGGGACTTACAATTAGGGGGCATCTTATGATAAATCTTGTTGAACCTTTTGATGAAATCAGAGAGAGGTCCACCAAATTTTCTTTTAAGTTATTCAAACTCAGTCAAAAAGTAAAGAGCGTCTTTCTTCACTCCCCATTGATTTTTGAATATATTTGTTAACTCTTCCCAATTTCTAATGGAATTTGCAGGTAACTACCTAAACCAAGTTCTCACATTTCCCTCAAGAGACTGAACAAACAACCTCATGTAAACATTTTCTTGTTCTATGTTCATGTTATCTACAATCTCTAGAAATTCTTAAAGATGGTCTTCATTTGAGGAACTAGTTTCTCTATTATACCTAGGAAGGTGCTTTAAATATCTAGGAGGGAAAGCATCAAGGTTTGGAGGTAAAACTAAAGTTTCATATCTAGCCTATACAATAGGTTCGAATGCCATAGTTGAAGATGGTGTGTGAGATGTTTGTATAGATGTTGAAGAAGAAAATGAGGAAGATTGTGATAAAGAAGGTGTATACCTATGTGGAGGTGAGGAAGGAGGAGATCTCCTATACGGCTTTAAAGGAGTTTTAATAACTAACCTGTGGACCTGAGAATGAACATCCTCTTTAATTTCAAGGAATGGATTTGAATATATAGCAAAAGGTCCCCTTAGGTTGTTTAGAAGGAGAAGATTCAAAGTATTCAGAAGTGGAAGGGAATGATTATGTAGTGGGGGATATGAAATCTTTAGGTTTGTATTCATGTAAATGAACACACAGGTTAGACTCAGATTTAGGTAATCCTAGTGGAAGTAGGGGTTCTAGATGATATTCAAGTGAATGAATAAGGAAAGTTGATTTAAAATCAACTTCCCTATCTAAAAGTTCGGAAATCCTAGGTGATAAATGATTCCAATTTGGATTCGATGAAATGTTACTATAGGGATCAAAGTGGAAGAAGATGGTTGATGTCTCCTTCTGGAACTAGACTTTCTCACAAGTATTTCTGGATCTGAGAGAGGACTAACTATGTTAGATTTAGAATGGTATCTAGTTTGCTTAAAAGGTTTTAGTTTGGCACAGTGGAGTCGCGAGGTGAAGGATTTTGACCTACCTAGACATTTAGTCACCTTAAAGGAATAGGATTTATGTCATAGTCCCAAGAAAATTAATCCAATTCGAATCCCCGACAACGATACTAGATTGATGTTGTTCCTATGAGATGATAATGGTCAATTGATCATCCAGAGCATCTAAGATATTTGTTATAGGGATTTTGGTTTTGGTTTTTACGGAGGACCAATACATAGAACAAACTATAAGAATGATGTATTAACTCTTTTAGAGTGTACTAATAGATAATAAAAGGGCTGCTATTTGACTTCACATAGTGATTTGAATTTATAAGGTGTTTAGAAACAATAGTAAGGAGTTATGATTGATTTAGATTTCAGACAGAAAGATAAATTATCATAAGTGGGAAAACCTTTGTCCAATGTTTGAAAGTTAAACAAGCTATGCTTAAGATTACAAAAGATGCTGACAATTTTATGATTTAGAGGGAGCTTTTTAGATAGACAGTCGAATATCTCAGTCTCTTTATGATAATAACATCATAAAGGAATTTTAAGAATAACTGTAAAACATTCATTCTCACCTGATACCTCTGTGAAACTTAAACATATGTAGAATGAAGATAATGGATGAAACACATGAAAAATTTATAGAAGAAAACAAAATTGTATGAGAACAAATTAAGAATCCTTTGCTTTATGATTAGTGATCTAGAGACAGCTTATACATGAATGCTTTTACAAAATTGCTTATGGAAAGGTTCCACCTTTAATAACTCATAGAAGAGATTTATTTATTTAATTTCTACACAAAATATCCTAAACTGATTACAAGATAGCTTGAAAGAAGATAGGAAAAGAAAAAATGTTGCATGACGTGTCCCTATTAGATGGGAAGTTGTTGATGACTGTTCATTCAAAATCTGTTGCTAATGTCTTCTCGTTGGAATGAAAAGTTAATCAATTGTTTCACACAATTGATCCCACCTTTTCTCATTAGGTATCTCGAGATTTACCATCCTTCTAAGTATCTCACAACTTCCTTATATCTCTCAAAACTGGGTTCGGTGAGAAAAAGATGACCAATTTCATATTTAATGGAGAGATCTAAGCTTAAAGCTTCCAAACATCCGTTGCCAGTAATCTTCCTTTTTATCCCTACAAATTGATTGTTGTCCGTTGAAATGGTATAAAGCCTTTCACAACATTCCTCCAATTTTAGTAGATGATCATTTGATGATACTATCTTTGGTAAATATTTCTTATGTAACATATTGAATTTAGAGTGAAACCTCCTGACTATAGTGTTCAAAGAATAAAATAAAAAATTAGTTGAGTTAACATATTCTTCTTCACTAGGACTTTCTTAATTTCTAAAGTAGTAGTTGTCTTATCTAGAATGTTCATTTCTTGTAACGGCTGCCTAGTCTTAGAATTTAGTACCCTAGTCATTCCTGATGCTTCTTTGGGTTTTTGCCCAATGATGCCTTTTAGATCTCTATCTCTACCCTACATCTAGAAATTAGTTCTTGTTTTTCAAAAATGATTTGTATGGATGGCCATACTTCTATTATAGAGTGGCTAATATCTAGCCAGATATCATCTTTGGCTTGGGCCAAAGTGTCTACCATTAGAGTCTTTTTTTGTAAATATTTAACCTTAAGCTCTAGCCTATGTGACTTTTTCATTTCTTCTAGATACAAAGTATCATTCTTTACCTTTTGTGACTCTATGGCTTGGAACTTTTGAAGTAACTTCTCATTTTGTTGTTTCTGTGCTTGTAGCTCTTGTGATAACCTTGTTGTTTCACCTATTGCTGAAGATGAAGCAATATTAGTAGGAGATGAGCTTAAATCTGCACCTGTCCTTGGAATTATTGTCACTGAGGTCACAACAACCTTGTTGTCTCTATTTCCTTGAGAATTTTTTCTATTTGCTCCATTTTCTTGATCTATATGTTTTGCTCAATAATGAGCTTTAACATCTCCTCCCTGTGTTGTTCATTTTATGCAATTTTTTTGGTCTGTGGATCCTCAGTTGAAGGAAACTTCAACTATTTATTCAAAGCTGTAATTTCAACATTCTTCTTGTGTAGTATTTCTTCAATTGCTTTACAGTCCTGGGGATCATATCCAATATTGATAATGATATCTTCTAAGTATTTTAATTTTTTATCTTTAGATAAGGATGACAACTTTTCAATATTAAGTTGTGATTGTACATTGGACAAAGCAGTTCTGAGCTTGGAAAGAGACATCGCAGTTTTGGTCATTGTTGAAAATAACATCACACCTTATTGCCTATGCAAATCCATTTGATCAATGGGATGTATCTAGTTCACATCAAATGAGAATATGGTATTCTTGTAGTCTGCAGTGGATTTAGAAAATGAAATTTGAGCCTACAAAAATGCCATTTGCATCCTTCCTCTTTCACTGTCAAAGGTAGAGAGAAGTCTATGCTGAGAAGTGGATGTACGTTTCTAGATCTGACTATAAACTTGAAATTTAAGACTTTCTTTGTTTTTCTTGATTTCCAAAAATGTTGAGAAGATATTAGTATGTCCTGCTAAGCTGGTCTTAGTTTATTGGATAATACCCATAGGTCCATTTGAAGAAGGAGTTGAATAAGTAGAGGGAGGCTTGGGATTAGTGGTCCCTGCTGATGAAACATCTTCCAATTCTCTAAGATTAAGTATCTCTCATGGATTGCTTCCTAATGACATTGACAACCCAGTTTTCAACTTGTTTTGTAAGATATAGTAACCTTTACATGTTTATGTAGCTGACTGAGTTTCCTCTCTCGCTTTTCATGTTGAGTACTCTATGTCGCTAGAGTCTTTATCTAAGGAGTTGATATAACCTGTTCAGCAGCTTCTATGAGAGTACCTTTAGACCATTGCTCCCGGTTCATGAACTTCTCCAATTCTAGCCTGGGAGTATGGTTGTAAGGTGTTGCCTTCAACTACAATCTAAGAGCTGAAATAATCCCAAAAGGATTATAAGACCGAGTGAAGCTTGGCTGGAGGTTCATGTTCTTTAGCAATCTGTCTACTTCTGTACCTACAGACCTAGTGTTATAGATGAAACTCCCTACTTTGGATTTGAGTTTAAACGTTGCTTTATTCTTGCTTCAGACAAAATGGACTTCATCCATATTTATTATTTGCCTCATATATTCCAGTGAGAATATTCCCATTGGCACATACTTAGGCAGTTTGTATGGAGCCAACTCACTGTCATAGATCCTAATCTCAGTGTAATTCTGGTATAGGTGCCAGTCACCAGTCTTGGTTTTCTATGATAGCTGCAATGTATTTTTAATTTCTTCTCCAATTCTGGGCTCTACCTGGCTATTGAGTAATTGGAGAATTGGTATGAAGGAATCAATGAACTGGGAAAACGTAAAATTTAATGATCCTGCTCTTACTAACTATGTCCAGTGAATCACTCATTGATTCACTCCCTGCTCATATTGTCTGTTTAGCTGAATAGGTAGTAGATCTCCCTGTTGAAACAAAATTAGATGAATTATAACTGAATTGTACCCGAATACTCCTTGTGTGTTCAAATTCATAAATTGTTGATGCATATTATCAGCCAGAAAGTGGTTATAATTATACATGAAGGCAGGTTGATATTCTTTGCTAAAAATAGATAAGAAACCATGGATGGATTCATCAACAGCTTGGTCATTTTAATAACCTAGGAGGTATGATAACAGACCGATAATGTGTCTAATAGCTTCATGGAACATGGAAGATGAATATGGAGGATTTCTCTTATGTAAGTTGGCATCTTCTGGTAGGAAAATTTCAAAGATAAGAGCTCTATGTGGGAAGGTGAGTTTATTGTAGAGGTCCATGAGAGTTGCAGGTGAGAAATGGCTAAGGGAATTAGATGGAGGTATCATTAGCATCCGGTTTATCCTCTGAGGAGTGATGGTAATCGAGATTTTTCCATCCTGAGTCATTATTATTCTTTGCATAGGGTCATGCCTCGCTTGACACCAAGAGATTAGATCAGGGAATTGATGGGTCCTAGGAAAATAAAATAATGGTAGAAGAGTCTCCTAGAAGCGATTTGAATCCTCCCTATCAGTATATTTCAGTTTTAACCATGAATGTAATTCATAGAAATCAAATTCACATTCACAGTCATTAATCTTGAGAAAGGAGTCTACAAGGGGCATATGATTCAGATCAAGGGAGACTGTGGAGGGATTCCCTTCTTCAACAATCTTTTGTATCTTTGCTTCAGGATCCATCACTACTACAAGGGAACTTTAGAAGTTTTTTTAACCTAAAATTGGTCACAATGGCAAAAATGCACAGCGCGATAAAATGGTGCTTTTTGTTTATGGATGGAAGCGAAAAGTGGCAAATATTGGATCCATGGAGGATTTATAAGTTCAATTTGGCTCAATTTACTATTTAGATCTAGTTGTAGGCATTAAATTTACAGTGGAAATGTGAATTAATTGTTAATGTATGTTTAAATGGATAATCAAGCACAACAATAGCTTTGGAATGTATGGGCAATGGTATTATAACGTGGCTGGCAGTGAATGGGTAAGTGAAAATGCATGGATGACATGGAGGCTCATTATTGGATGGAAGATAGCGTATGCATAAGGCACGAGAGAAGTCAATGGTCACATGGAAGAAAAATTGGAAGTGGTTTTCGGGGGGGGGGGGGTCATAATGGTTTGTGGTTTCCGGCCTTGGGGGTCCAAAAAATTTTGGAGGTGCCACATTGCAAAATGCGACCACCATGAAAACTACTTTTCGGACACCCTCCCTCGCATTAATGGGATATGGCCAAGGGTAGCGGGGGGTGGGGGGCGACATGAAAGGCTTCCTCCATCGTTGATCTAGGTGGAGTGAAGGATATTTTTTGAAACGTACGTGTTGGTTATGAGCACCCGATGTGTTTTTTTTTTCATTTCCGCCAATACAACAAAAGTGTCATTTTTTACTTATTTTATATGGTCATAAGGCTTTATTACAAGAATTAAACCACAATTAAGAACTTAAGCATGATTAATCAAAAGGATATTTTTCAAAGGTGCATTTGAGCTAACAACCTTAATTTATTTTCTAAAGAGAATATTTCTATTTTGCATTCCTTTTTTAGAGAAACTACCCTATCGTTTTATTTGATATGGACCAGTCATAATAATTACTCCTAACATTCTTATTTTCCATCTTGTTTTTGGTTCATAACCTAACTTATCATTTTTTGTCTGGAATTTTGATTTTTTCATCTAATAGCTAACTTATCAAAAACAATAATGTTACAACACCAAGCTCGTGCAATTCTCGATCATGGAGGATGGCTGCAGTATCTGAATAAATTTCAAGGATTTCGCGAAGAAATGACACTCGAATTCTTGCAGAATTTTTAGAAAGAAAGCACCACTGTAAGAGGCGGGGATATAATAGTCTCTGAAGTGGTCATAGCTAAAGTCACTGGAGATTTGACTGAGGGAACAAAGTGGACAGAAAAGCACATCCTTCTTTACAATGCAGTTGTAGTGCTCTAGAACCTGGATGAGCAATTAGCACGGACAGGGAAAGAGATTCACCCTTTAGCGTGAAGATAGGATTGGCAGGAGTTGGAAGTCATCGTGAAATGGTACATCACATGCACTGGTCACTAGGATGTGGTAAATCCATGTCAAGTCAAATTGTTAGCCATCTTAAAATAGAGAATTTCAGTTAATTTGTCATTTTATTTGAATTTTCTATTGCATGATGTCGCTTGACTAGTTAGGAAGGCTAAGGACCCACGCACTGTCATCAGTCATCATGGACTAATTAAATTACTTATCATACATGGAATGGCCCAACAGTAGTTAACCTGGGAGAATATTGTAAATCCTACTCTGGCCCCACCTCTAGAAAAGCCAATAGCAGAACAACAACGGCCTAGAACCCCAGGTCCGAGAAGGAGTAGAAGAGGAAAAATCCTTCTATGCCTTTGAACCCAACAAAACACAGACACTCTGCACAGCGGCTTACCCCAATTTAGGAAAATGATGTTGGTCCATCACTCACACCACCTCTAAGTCTGCAGAATACCCCTTTGCGAGACTACAAAGAAGTGGTTGCCAGGTTATTGGAAAACAAGCGAATGTTTGGTGAGCGAAGAGAAAAATATGAGAATGTTGAAGGAAAGAACTATACCCCCAACCAGTATGCCTCTGTTGATAGCCCTGGTTGTGATCAAACATTGCCATTTACTTATTTCTTGGAAGAACAGAGGGGACTAGTGCCTTCTGTTGAAAAACCTCATGAGGCCGAAATGCATGAAGAGGGAGCTATTATAGAAGAAAATCAAACAACAAACATCGAACCAGTGGAGCCCCAGCTAAAGGAAATCCTATAGATGATACCTTGGGAGATGAAAGTCAACCACGCAATGCCATTTTTTCTAAGTCCCCTAAGGACGAGACCTACCCAAAAGAAAACCTAAAGAACGATAACTTCTGAGGGGACACCATTGTATTGGAGTCTCCTAAGAGAAAAATTCATGTTGAAAAAGAATAAGAAGGTGAAGCTCCATTAGGAGATACAATTCTAGTTGAAACCCTCCCTAATGCTGACACAATGCCACCCGAACATGACCCTGTTGAAATGTAGTTGCACCACTGGTGGTTGGAAGTCCCAGAATAAAGAAGTCCTACAAGGACAGGCTCAGAAAAATTATAAAAAAATATAGAAAATAGAAGAGAATAATTGGGAAGCTAAGACAGTGGTTAAAAGAGGCCATCAAAGCCAGGAATTTGAAAGTAGAAAAAGAGACCACAAGAACACAGACAGAGCATTGTTCTAGAAAGGATGTTGAAATCCAAACTGAGGTTCTTTTGGTCTGTCCAATGGAAAATCAGATAGAGCCATATCTTGTAGAGGACACTAAAACACAGACTGAAGACCACTGTGTTTGTACGCAGGAGACCCCAATGGACTACCCTTCTGTGAAAATTTTTGTTCAGATTGATGCTGAAGAAAGCATCCCAATTGGTTGTTGCATAACTCAAGAATCAATCGAGGCTGCTATCCAAACTGAGCCTATAGCGACGCAAGATATTGATGCCCAAACAAAGGAGACACCTTCTTATATTCCCTTTGTAAGGGAGGAATTTATTAGTAAACTGCAAAATGAACTACTGAAGGTTCAATATGAATTAACCTAGCACAAGGAGGAGGTACTGCCCCTATGGATACATTAAGAATTAAATAAAAGGTCTGAGGCACTCATAGCAACTGAGGATGAGACCTTTTCTTAATACAAGGTTGAACAAAAAAAGTTTGAAAAAGCATTGGACAAATTACATAAGGCCAAAGAGCAGTTCGAAACTATTTGCTCTCTTTATTCAGAGACCCTATCATGGAGAGACCTCGCTACAAATTATGACCTATTCCACTTGGAGAGATACCTCCTACTGAAATTCAAAGTTGTTAAGGCTAGGAAGTTTGTGGAAATCAAAACTACCCCAGACTTTATCAAGTTCTTCAGAGAACAGGATGAGAAGGTACAACGCCTCCTCTATGAACTTTATATGCACAATTTCTTTTTGGAAGACGATAGAGACAACAACCCTAGCCCCTTTATAGGGGATGTAATACTTCAGACAATGATCACTTTTGCTACTAATCAACTCAAGTGGACCAAGGCTCACAATACTTTTAGAAAGCATGCAGAAGGAATTGACCTATGGGTGAGAGGTGAACCTACCAAACCCCTGCATCTCTTGGTCAGACACAAGCAATTCATGAAGCAAGATGGCATTATGGGCCAATTGGGGCCATTTCACATGAATATTATACAAGATGGAAAGGAGTACTTCCAAGAGATTAAGGAGGAAGCCTTGTTTGCAGCTAGACAATGGTGGGAAGTCACTAACATTACTATTAGATACCAAGAGCCATTTTTATATTGGAACATTAAAGCTACCTCCTCCCATTTCCATAACTACAGTAACATGGTCTTAACCATGGGCAGTGAATGCATAGGATGTTGGTATAGAACTCCAACCATATGGTATCCTCCAGAGAAGTATCGTTGTGACTACACCTTTAAGGATCAAGACGTTTACTAGTCTTTTTCTATAGTAAAGAAGAAAAATGGCTTTAGAAACTATAAGGAGGATGTATATCATACATATTCCCTAACTCAGCTACACCTTAACTATTTAATTGCATGAGGTCATGCAACAAGGTAAGCTAGGGAGTATGTTGGGTAGAGAAAAGGTGTGTTTTCTCCTTGGTAATTTGTTTATTTAGCACTCATCCTCACATTATTATCTTTGTTTATGAATAAAAGTAGAGGAAATAATAGCTAAAGTTGAGTAAAAGTAATCAGTAACAAATTAGATAAATCTAAGTATGAAAAATGGATTTTTACTATCTTTATGTGCAGAAGTCATGAATTGAGTGATGGTTACCCAATCAATAGAACGAAAACATCTCACAATGGAAAGTGACAGCATCAGAGGCTAGGCAGGACAGCGAAACACTGGGCAAACCAATGGCTATTTTATGATAGAATCAAATCAAGTATAGCGAAATCCTTAGGATCCCCTGATCTTGAGGATTCACTTTTATCTATTTACTTTCTTTCTAAATGTAATATATAAGGCCGAAAGGCAAAACTGCACAAAGTTCAAAATTACAGAGATTGTAATTATTCTTTTTTACATATAATACTATTATTTTGGATGTTGTAACTTGGTTACTTATATTAGTGAAAGAAGGTTGCATTTAATTCATACTTATATTTTGAGTATCTCTTAGTGAAGACTTCAGGCAACTTTGAGCATGGTCAAGAGAGGATCTACTACTTCACCTGTGCCATAATATTTTCTATTTCATTCTTGATTTCTTGTTAATGTTAAGTTAATATTACTTTTGATTATTGTAAGGATTGTCGATTCAATTTTGTTTCCTATTCATTTGATATTTGGATTGATCTGTGTGTTATATGCGAGTAAGAATTTTTATTGAATTGGTTGTGATAGTTTTATCTTAGATCATTGTTCCTTTCAAGTAATGTTATCATATATTTCAAAGATATGATTAATCGCTTTATGCTTCTACAGTCATTTGCTATTTAGATAATGTTTGGTATTCCTGTATCATTGTTGTTCAATTCAGAATTGTTGTTCGATTTGGAATTGTTGTTCAATTCAGATTTCTTCTTCAATCTGGGATTGTTGTTCAATTCAGAATTGTTGTTCAATTTGAAATTGATGTTCAATCTGGAATTGTTGTTCATGTTGAAATTGTTGTTCAATTCATATTTTTTCTTCAATTTGGAATTGTTGCTTAGTTAGGATTTTTTGTTTATTTAGGATTTGTTGTTGAATTACCATTGTTGTCAATTGTTACATTTCTCTTTCATGAGTAAGCAAGTTAGCTTAAATTCTAGTTAAAACTTCCAAGTGTGATTCTTTACAAGTAGTATTTAGATCTATTTGCTTCCATGATAGGTGAAGTAGAATTGAAGAGTGTGTTATGAATTTCTTCCAGAATTACTTCTTTTAGAGTTGATTGGATTGAGTTTGAAGAAGGCAGTCATTGTCAATTGCAATGATTTGTTATTAATGAATTCACTACATATATAGTGATGACACTCTTGAAATAAAAAGATATACCTCAGGTTCACAGTTAATGTAGGAATTAAGATTGTTTGTAAAAAGAGATCTTAGTGCACTAACACAGCCCAAAACGAGCACGACAATGAAATTACAAATAAACCAAAAATTACAATGATCTGCTATCACTATTGCTTGCTAGCTTAGTTCTATCTGAACTCTACATTTTATACAACCCTTCGGCCTATGTCCATAACCAAAAATTACAGTCGTTCCAAATCAAGCCTTTTGGCTGAAATGAAATAACAACCAAATTACAAAATTAAGTTGATGGCTATAATAAGGTGTGAACTATTCATGGCCGTAGATTGATCCTCAGCCATATCCTTGATTTTCCTTCCCTTTGAGTTCAACTCCATATGATTGCAACCAAAATGGATGACATGGACCAAGATTCCTACGTGAAGTGATCGAACTATTACAGAGATCACAGAACAAATAGTTGTTGGCATTACAAGAATCTACCTTCACTAGGTCAAGCTAGCATAATGATTAATACTTTAGCTTATCAAATATTTTAGGAAAGTAAATATAAGTTACAAGAAATATTTAAAGGTAAGAAAACTATTTAAAATCACTAATTAAACGCGTAATAAACCTTAAACATGAAATATGAAGTTTATGTAGGAATAGACAGTATTATTGGACTAGTGTAGGAATGAGGAGGTTTACAAAGGTTAACGATTGTGGTTTTGTGATAGGGAGGGGCTAAAAATGGGTCATTTCGGCCTACCAACATCCTCCCATCCCTAAGCTTTTGTGTCTCCTCAGACAACCTTTACCTGTTGCAAAAATATCCACATACGAAGTCATCTTCCAATCCTACACTTGGATACTAATTCCTACCTTCACTACCTTCATCTTCTTTCCTCTGGATTTCTTAAATTGTTCGGTCAGCTTCTTGAGGCACTTGTAGCATTTAGAAGCCTGAAATTTCCATATCTTCACTTGATATTTTTGTTCTTTGACCTCTTATGCCAACTATATCTTGCCTTGCTTCTACCAAGTCTGCTCCTTCATGACCTAGTTTAATGCCTCCAAGTCATGAATTTGCTACTCGAGCTCTACTATCTAGTTATTTAGATAGAGGGTAGAGGTCTCTGTTTCCAACTCATCTGGTGCAAGCACTTTCCCTACAACTGATTAGAAACATGTATCATTGTTGCTAATATCAAAGTCATCTTGGCCATCCAGTGTCTACATCATAATATCACAAATGATTTGAGTGCCAGGGCTCTCCAGGTCACCAAGGATTTTATCCCCTTGTGCATCCAACTCATCAGGGGTTTCAATGCCCTATACATCCAACTCAAAAGGGGCTTTAGTACCCTTTTCATTCACTTTGTCAAGGGCTTCAGTACCATGTTCCTTTGCCTGATTAGGGGCTTCATGACCCTACTCCTTCAATTTATTAGGGGCTTGAGTACCCTATTCATCAAAATTGTCAAGGGATCCAGTACCTTGTTCATCAAAACTGTCTAGGGCTTCAGTACCCTGTTCATAAAAATTATCAAGGGCATGTATCTTTTTCACCTCATCATCTACCTGACCCTTTGTCGGGCTTTAACTTACACTTGTTGTCATTCTTTTCTTCTTCAATTTATGAATAGAGGCTGACAAGGGTATGTATTCCTCCTTCTCTACATCTTCTTCATCCTCCACTGTGTGGCATACTGCATCTGTGACAACCGAGAGGTTATGATCTCCAAGTGAATCCTGGGGTGTCTCATAAATCAAAATCGGGGAGCTCGACTGAGCTTGACTTGTCCCCAAAGAGAGAGTCATTCTCCTCGTCAAGATCCTGGTCATTCTTCTTTTTGCTGTGGATGGGGTTTATTCAGCATATTGCTCCTCTACTTGCACCCTTTTGTCCTTACTTATCATCCCAACTTTTATCTTCTTTCATGCACTTTTTCCAGCTAACTCCCTTGCAAGTCTTTCATGAAATACTTTCAAGACCACCTCCCAGGTTATTCCCTTAGCCTCGAGCTCCTTCTTGACTATGATTTCAATGAGCCTATGATGGTACAATTTATCTGCAACCTGGCTGGCACTCCGGTTCTGCACTCCTTTCGCCATTTTCTCTAAAGTTCGGAGTAGGTAATAAGGTAAATTGATGTGTTTCCTTGATTCAAAATGCAGCGACAACCTGATATGATACACGAATGTTAATGTGTAACATCCCTCATAGGTCAAAAATTTCTGTAATATGTACAAGACGTATCACCATTTTCCAATCATGGCGCTCTGTGGAAGCCCTTTCTTTGAATTGACTTTGAGCTCTCAATCGATCACAAATAGATGCCATCTTTTCCTTTTAATCCTCTCCTTTTGAACTATTTTTTTCCCATGGTTGACAAGCATGTAGCTTGTACTATATATTCCTTCATGTCCTCAAATTCCAGCGAGTCTACTTTAGCTCAACCCTCCTCAAATGTCTTTGAAAATCCCAGAGCGACGGGCATATGGAACCCATCAAATTTCTGTAAAAATGGGAGAAATCTTGATTCTTGGAATAGTGAAAAACTCCCTTCATACTCAACTCTTTTCTCTATCTCCTTCACCGATGATGGTTCGTGTCTTGTGAGTGACATCTCTATGTTGAATTCACCTTAATCCTCTGTGACAACCTTAGGAAGATTTCACACAACGGTGTGCAAGGTAGTTGGTTAGAATTTTATGATGGAGATCCAACCATTCCACTATCTTGTTGGTCGCTTCCTTCCGATCACATTCAATCATTTAAATCTCCCCTTATGGATGGATGCACACATGTATCAATCTTCTACGGCAACCAATGATAATTGGAGGAGGCTGAAATTTTTGCGGTGTCGGTGTAACAATCATGGGACATTGGATTATGAGTAAGGTTATCAGGAGTGAGTGATGGAGGATATTTTCAATGGAGGTGAGTGTAGGTTTTCAGGTGGGTTTGTATTATCCCTAGTTTCTCCATAATTCACATAAGGTGTACTTTGATACTCATTAAAAAGGTTAGACTTTAGAACCTAAAATATCTTGCACTTAAATGATTTCTCCCTAAATTAGTAAATGATAAAATAAAGTTTTAACCACAATTTAAATAATCCAATGCTATGATCTATCATTGTGGTAGTTATTCATTGGCAGGAATAAAAAATATAAATTTCTCAATAAATGTTTTGCATCAAGCGCTTCTTTATTGTGTTTAAACAATTATTTGCACTATGTTTCCGTGCCTACATTAATCGTGCTTGGATTGATCCTGCCTGCACTGTGACATGCTTGCACTATGTTGTAGATCTAACCCCGAAATATATGATAACAGAAATAACCCAAGAATAACAAGATAGAAATAGATAGAAATGTTTCTTTATTGTCCAACCCTTAAGGTAGGGCAACACCATACATTCACTCCTTAAGGAAGGAGAATACTCCACAAGCCATATGCTTGTTTATACAATACTACTTCTCTTCATGTCTCTCCATGTGGAGTCTCTAGCCTCTATATAGGCCTCATACATACAATACCATGCATCATTACCATGGTTTCCTCATACCAACAACTAATACCATGGGCCTCTTACATTATTATTAACTACTTGTGGTCCCTTACATGACATGGGTTAACCGCCTTATTTATTACTATGGCCCATCCCATTATTACATTATTACCTTGGGTACCTCCCTCGGTACCCCATATTA
>APFE030729296.1:52506-67095 GCA_000404065.3 Pinus taeda
TTCTCTTCATATCTCTCCATGTGGAGTCTCTAGCCTCTATATAGGCCTCATACATACAATAACATGCATCATTACCATAGTTTCCTCATACCAACAACTAATACCATGGGCCCCTTACATTATTATTAACTACTTGTGGTCCCTTACATGACATGGGTTAACCACCGTATTTATTACTATGGTCCATCCTATTATTATATTATTACCTTGGGTACCTCCCTCGGTACCCCATATTACCCCCCCTAGGTATATAACATTCCACCCCCCTTAGCATTTTTCTCCACTTTTGTGCCCAAGAAAGTGCTCTGATACCACTTGTTGTAGCTCTGATACCACTTGTTGTAGATCTAACCCCGAAATATATGATAAAAAAAACAACCCAAGAATAACAAGATAGAAATAGATAGAAATGCTTCTTTATTGTCAAACCCTTAAGGTAGGGCAACACCATACATTCACTCCTTAAGGAAGGAGAACACTCCACAAGCCATATGCCTGTTCATACAAGAATACTTCTCTTCATATCTCTCCATGTGGAGTCTCTAGCCTCTATATAGGCCTCATACATACAATACCATGCATCATTACCATGGTTTCCTCATACCATCAACTAATACCATGGGCCCCTTACATTATTATTAACTACTTGTGGTCCCTTACATGGCATGGGTTAACCAACTTATTTATTACTATGGTCCATCTTATTATTACATTATTACCTTGGGTACTTCCCTCGGTACCCCATATTACCCCCCTTAGGTATATAACACACTAAGACTGCTTGCACTACAACATGGTTGCACTAAACCTGCCTGCACCAATCATGCGTATTCCTACACCAGGTATTTATGTAGCATCATAGAAAGAGGGGATAATAATAATTTTTTTTGATAAAACTCGGTTCTTTGGCCGAACTATTTTTTTTTAAATTTCGTAAATATACAAGAGAATTTTTATTCTTCATTATTTGGTGTTTCATGAGGACACCTTTTGATCTGACTATATCAGATCCTGCAATATATCCATGAGGGAACAAAGAAGTGGGAACGGGTAATTTTTAGAATGGGAAGGAATGTCATAACAAGGATTCCAAGAATAATACTACGAAGGGGGATAAATGAGAATGGGATGTGGGAAAAAAATTTGAGGGGGAAAGAGGGATTTTACGAAACTGGATACGGATAACTATCTTAGAAGAAAAAGAAGTGTAATTCATTATGGGATTTAGAAAAGAAAAATAGCGAGAATTACGAAACGGGAAAATAGAAGAAAGGCATAATTTTATCTTCAAGATTTGCCTACACCAGTGCCGGAAAAAAGTAATTACAGTGGAAATTAAGCATTCCCTGGGTAAAAATTTCCATGATAGTTACTCCAAAATTGGGTAAGGGTTGGGTTCCTTGGACCTGCTTCTTCTTGGTGATAGCTAGCATATCTAAAAATCAAATAACATTCCCTTTTTATTGAAATTTCGATCTTCCTGCCAACATGCTGGTTTTCAGGTTGGTCCTTCTGCAATCATGTTAGTAAACTGATTTTCATAATTACAGGAAAAAAAATTATACTTTTTATTTTTGTCAATATATATAATATATATATATATATATATATATTATATTCTTATCTAATGAAGAAAATAAATAAAGAATCAAATATTCAACAAGTTGGAGTTGCCACCTACCAACTGCTTTTCATATTGTTGTTGGACTTGTTGCATAAAATCTCCTTTAGTAAGGGGATGAAAATACACCTTCAATCTATGCCCATTTACCACGAACACATAATTCCGTCCATCAATTGTTTTAATTTCTACTGCTCCATTTTCAAACACTTTTACCACCTCATAAGGCCCCATCCAGCATGTATGGAATTTCCCTTTAAAATATTTGAATCTAGAATCATAAAGGAGTACCCAATCACCTGGTTATAATTGCTTCTTCTGGATAGACTTGTCATGACACTTCTTGCATTGTTTTTTAAACAAGATGTTCTACTCAACAGCATCCCTTTGAGATTCATCTAACTCATTCAACTATAGAAGACCTTGTTGTTTTTCTTTAGAGAGATCTAGCCCCAATTGAATTGCAGTCCTGAAAGTCTTGATATGGAATTCTATTGGCACGAGGACTTGTTTCCCATACACCAAAAAATTTGGTGTGTGTTCTGTGTTATTCCTCCAAGTGGTTCTATATGCCCACAAGGCTTCTGGGCATTTATCAGCCCAATCCTTTTTTTTAATATTTACTATCTTTGTGAGGATGGACTCAATCACCTTGTTTGTGGACTCCAGCTGACCATTTTCTTGTGGGTGATATGGTGTAGATTTCATGTGCCCAATTTTTCACTTCTCCGTCACAACCTGTAACAAATTAGAAATAAATTGTGGTCCATTGTCCGAAACAATTTATTTAGGCACGCTAAATCTAGTAAAAGATTTTAGTAAAAATAAAATCAACAACAACTCTTTCAGTAGCAAAAGAAACATCTTTAACTTCTACCCATTTTGTAACAAAATCTGTACAAACCAAAATATTCTTTTATTTAAATATGTTGGATTTATTCGTACCACAAAATCAATGACGCATTTTTCAAAAGGCTCAATCATAACCTGATGGCATAAAGGAATTTCATCGGTTTGATTTGGTTGGCCAATTTGTTGACGGTTGTCACATCACTTGACATATTGTTTGGCATCCTTAAACAAGGAGGGCCCACAATAGCTAGCTCATAACACTTTGTATACAGTTCACTTATCATTGATGTGACCTCCACAAGGTTCATCATGGGAATATTTTAAAATATCAAGCACTTCTTCCTCTCTTACACATCTACAGATAATAAGTTATGCTCCAGTGTAAAATAGGTCTCCTTGAATCCTCGAATATGCAACACTTTTCTGTATGATATTCTTCTTTTCATGAGTGGATAAGTGATGTGATAATTTTCCAGTGACTAAATAGTTAACTATGTCAGAAAAAAATGTGGATTTTGTTGACACAGCAAAAAGATGTTCATCAGGAAAATCATCATCAATGGGATTTGCTTCACCAAGATTATTTAATCTTGAAAGATAATTTGCTACTACATTAGTTTTACCGGGTATATCAATAATGGTAAAATTAAATTCCTGTAAAAATAATAACCACCTAGTCACTCTACTATTAGTTAATGGTTTATTCATCAAATATATTATTGTAGAATGGTTAGCATGCACAAAGACTTCATATCCTGTAATCTAATGTGCGAATTTATTAACAGGAAAATTACAGCTAAAAACTCTTTCTTAGTAACCGTATAATTTAGTTTAGCGGGTGACAAGTTTTTACTAATGAAATAAATAGCATAAGATTTGTTGTCTTCTTCTTGTCCTAAAGATACACCAATAATAATATATAAGGCATTAAAGGAAATATGAAATGGCAGGGACCAGTTTGGTCCTCTCAAAACTGGTGCCTGAACTAGTTTTTCCTTCAATGTGTCAAAGGTTTGTTGGCAAGCTGTGGACCAAGAAAACTCACTATCTTTATCCAAAAGTTAGAAAAGGGGGGGTAGCTATCCTTGAGAAATTCTCAATGAATCTCCTATAGTAGCCCACATGTCATAGAAAACCTCTCACTTCCCTTTGAGTTTTGGGTACAGAAAGACTCAAAATAATTTCTATTTTTGTAGGGTAAACTTGGATACCTTTGCCATAAATAAGATGTCCAAGAACCACTCCCACCTTGCACATTAATCTAAATTTTTTGTCACTCGAGGCAAGATGAGATTCTTGGCAGCGAAGAAGCACTTTTTCTAGATTTTTGAGGTCTTCCTGAAATGAATCACCAAACATGGAAAAGTCATCCACATAGATTTCCACACAATCAAGGTCAGCAAAAATGGCCAAGGCTACCCTTTGAAAGGTATCCGAGGCATTACATGGCCAAAATGGAAGCACTCGGTAAGAAAATGCACCCCATGGACATGTAAAAGTAGTTCTGTCTTGATCCTCAGGCGCAATCTGTATTTGGTTATAACTACTAAAGCCATTTAGAAAAGAAAGGTACTTCTTACTAAGAAGGGTATCGAGTACCTAGTCAATCAAAGGAATGGGGAAGTAATCCTTGAGAGTGGCTTTGTTCAATTCTATGTAGTCAATACAAATGTGCCATCTCCCATCTTTTTTTGGGACTCATACCAATGGAGAGACCCATTGGCTGTTAGAAATAGGATAGATAAAATCAGCATCCAAGAGTTTTTGCAATTCTTCCTTTACAACATCTCTTAGAGATGGGTTCATACACCTTTGAGGTTGTTAGACCTGTCAGGCTCCATCCTAAATATAGATATGGTGGGTACAAGTTTTAGGAAGGATGCCTTTCATATCTTCATAGCCCCATGCAAAGGCATCAAGATGATTTCACAACAAATTCACAAGCTACTCTTGTTGGGATGAATCCAAGTTTGAACTCAAATGCAATGATTTTCCTAGACTAATCTGAACAAGAGTTGTATCAGGCTAAGAGTACACAAAGGTTTTTCTAGAGATGGTGCCAAGGGATGTAGAGATTCATGACTTTGCTAAAAATATACACTAAAAATCTAACTCAATGACTCAAAATTGGGCATGGTGTCTAGATTATTCAGGAAGCCTTGAATCTTGTCCTCATTTGAAAACTTACCATTCTGATCTATCAAGGAAACAGGTTGAGTCTCCTCATCGCTATTGTAGTCTAACCATAAAGTGTCTCGTAGCTTCTAAATGGATCTAGTGGGTGGATACAAGATGACCTTCTTCTTAGAATCTCCATGGGAAATATACATGTCCCCAGAATGACATACGATATAAGCATCGGCTGTAGCAAGCCTTGGTTGTCCCAAGATCAAGGGATGTCCTCCTATAGGATTCTTTGGCTGAAGCACAATGAAGTTTGTGGGGTATTCCCAAGAGTCTAAAGAAACGACCACATCATACAACACCCCTTCTGTCCTAATTTTAGATCTATCAGTTAGTTCAAGCACATTGAGAGTAGGACGAATATGGACCAATCCAAGTTGATCCATTGTTTTCTTCGCCATAACATTAATGGCCACCCCTAAGTCTATAAGTACATTGGAGTCAAGGAAATCACCTATATGAATAGAGACAACAAGGTTTCTGGGGTCGGTATATTTCTCCATGTGCATACATCACGTCATTAACTCTACTGCTCTACTAAAAAATTGAATGGTTTTTTATGAGCGCCAGTATTGCAACATGGATGCTACAACTCCTCGGCTACCAGCTTTACTTATCAACCCACGGTTGGTATAAACTTGGAGGTGACAATGCTATATGCACAAGTAAAAGTGAAGGTCCTTCCTCTTGTCACTTTTCACCTGGCAAGAGACCCCAGGGGTTCCAAGCTAGACTTCTATAGAGTCAGAAGAAGCTTAATTCCTTGATGGAAGAAGAGAAAATCTATTCTAAGAGAGCTACTCTACTACAGTAATGAAGCAAACAACAGGTAATGCTAAATCACACCATATCCTAATTAACTATTTAAACAACTATGTTGAGCAGAATTGCTAAATCAACACTAGCCTAATGTTGCGATCTAAATTACAGAAGTAAAGAGGATCAAACCATACTAATGTGTAAGCATGGAAACTAAACTAAATTTGTTTTCACTCTTTTTGGTTTTTTGGTGTTTTCAATGATCGAGCAGTGTTGGAATCTGATTGAATAACAAAATCAAAGCTCAGGAGTGGTAGCGTTTAAATGATACACAAAACAAAATTCCGGAAGGAGTCAAGCGAAAGAGAAACCGAAGATCGAAATCAGTGGAAGGGAGACGTAATGAAGTAGTAGTGCATAGGAACTATTAGGTCAGTTGAATCAATGAACAAGACTAACGAAAGATGAGCAGCGGATATATTATTGCAGGAGATTAAGTGAATAGATGGATGGATCGATCAACGAATAGGATTAATGAAAGATGAGCGGTGGAGACCTTGTCGTGGAGATTAAGTAAATAGATGGATGGATCACATCAATGAACAATATTAACGGAAGATAAACGATGAAGATCTTATTGCAAATATTAACTGAATAGATGGATGTATCACATCAAGTCACGTGACGGAAAATGGGTGGAAAAAGTGTGAAATGATGGAGCGAGCTTCGTAGGTGGTAAGCATTTTCTCGTGCACCCTCAAAGCTTTAAGTAGAATTCCTAAATTTTACGTGATTAGCCTAAGTGAGTGACACGTAGCACAGGAAAACTACTTTTCTCATGTGCTCTCGATCTGATATCGGTCATGCAAGAATCCACGTGATATTGTGTGATAGTCATTGGATCAAGTGAGACAGATTGACATCGAAGATTTGCCAAGCTAGTTGGCAAGCGGGTGATGCAAAATCCATTGGATCAAGTGACGTAGATCGATGGGAGATTTGGAGCGTATAAATTCAAACATTGAAATGAATACATTGGCTATGCAACATGTAGTCTAACTGTGATTGGTCAGGTTTGTTGTGGATTGGACAATAAGGAAATATATGGTATAATCTGATTAAGAGTGAGTTATTAGCTTCCACTTAAGCATTTTGTGATGAAGGAAATGAGAATATGCATGAGATCTTATTACAGAAAGAGAGTGATGGAGAAAGATGACGATGAAATGAACCAAGTACTAAATCAAGACAACAAACTCCAAAGCTCATGTGGTAACTAGAAATCTGCATTTTTGGGGTTGCTAAAGGGTTTCTTCCTCAAGTCATGGTCCTAGAGGGAGGAGGTGAGGCTAAGACACCTGCTAAAAACCTTATGGTGATCTTTTTCTCCTTGCTAACTTGCTAACTGAAAGAAGGCACAAATGGAAGAAAACTAAAACACAACCAATCTACTCTACACTATTGTAATGGAAATGTGGCTGCTTAAGCAAATGAGTGATTAAACCATGAATCTATGCTAGCATACATGTACAGTAAAGAGGAACCTTGGATGTTAGGGTTGGACCCTAACCCAAGAGCTTTAGCCCTTTGAGTTAACTTAGTGCTAGCTCAAAACAAAACTCATTATTTTTATCAAAACCATCGATTACATCAAAAACTGTCACAAGTATTGCAGCTCAAAAATAAAGTAGAGTTTTACAATCCAAAAATCCAAATCATTCTAAGGTCCTAGGCCTCCCTACTTATACATTTGAACTCTCCAATGAATTCCTTAAAATTTGGGAGGCTCGGCTCCAAAAGTCGAGATAAACTGGTGCTTTGACTTTCACTTGCTCGCCTACCTTCTAGTCCTCATGATTTGGTTGCTTGCACTCCGATTTGATGGAGGAATATTCAACTGGTGTGGTAGTAAATGAGGAGGAATTACTTCCTATAATTCCTCTTCCTTGTCCCATTCGAGTTTTGACCAATGTCTTTGCCAAAATTCCTTACTTTTATCCTTTAATCCTGCATTAAATGCACATTAGAATACAAAGCAAAACATCCAACTCTAACTCATCTCATAAACAAAATATAATCAAAAGTATGCAATAAGTTGTGAGAATAGTTGGTTTGACTAAGCTAGGAGGTAAATTAAGGCCCATATAATTACCTAATGATGAGGCTCATAAGTTTGCGATTCTAATCTTCTCCTTCCCGGGTTCTTGAGATAGAGTTCCCTAATATTTTTTATGCAAATGGGGATCTCTTTAATATCTTGGAGCAAAGGTACCTTTATGAAAAGGTTTCTAAGCTCAGAGGCTAGGTTAGAATTAGGAATGGGGTCATTCTTCTCCACAGCTAACGTGTCCATATAGAAATGTCAGTTGGAAGAAGATGGAAAAGGCTCAGAAGGTACGGGGATATGCTAGATGGTGACATCTTTTTTAGAATGGTGAGGAGTTTCCTTTTGACCTTTCTTGTTGATAATCACTATAGGTTGCTTTTGATTTTTTGAGGTTACGACCTTCCCTGATCTCAATTGGAGATCATTGACTCCACCTGTCATGGAATGATATATGGATGAGGAAAGTGGGTTTACAGAGTGGATCATTTGTATCGTATTATTATCGGGGTTACGTAAAGGTTGGGCAGGTAGTTGAGGAGGTCAAAACAATGGAGGTAAAGGAAATGGTGCCATTATCTAACTCAGCAGAGGTAATGATGGTTGTGGCATTGGGTAAGGTGCATATGTAGGTGGGTATGATTGCGTAGGTGCAAGATAGGAATGGTGTGAATGGTTTGGCCCTCTCCATCCTTGTTTCTAAGATTTGAAGGGTTTTCCATAATGATATTGGTTCCCATGCTACCAATGTTGAGAATGAAAAGTGCTAGGATAGGAATATGGATGTGCATTATAACCAAAAAAAATGTGATGGAGGTTCAGGAGTCATACTTGCACTTACCTGAGGCCATATTCTTCGTGCTCCCATAGCATGCAATGATTCAGCTTCAGGTTGTCCTCCTTCAAGTACAACTTTTAGCCTATGTATGGAGGGACATTTTTCTGTGGCATGGTTATCTGTACAAATTGTGCATTTATTAGTTCCTTTAACATTGAGAGGACATTCTCTTAAAAGATGTTTTTTCTACATTTTGGACAAAAAATAGACAATGACTCTTATTCCTCTACAAGGTTTTGCGGAAAATTCAAAGAGTATTTGTTTACTAACAATATTCATTATTTCAATTTTCATATTGTCCATTTTGTTTTCTAATCCAATAATCACAACATCAATAGATTCAGTTTTCTTATTTCTATTTTGAATTCCTTTACCAGATCTATATTGGTACCTCGAGAATTTCCTGCACAAGTCACATATTTGATCAAAATATTTTTGAGAAATATCCCCTTGTCCTAATAGATTTATATTATTCCTAGCATCATCAGTAAGCCCACGTAAGAACAAAGTCCTAATGGTACTTAGATCAAATTTGTGATTTGACCTTTGGAGGATGTACAAGAATCTCTCCAAGTGGTCCTTTAGAGTCTCATCATCATTTTTCACAATAGTAAAGATTTCATATTGAATATCTCTAGTTTTACAATATTCTTGATATTTTGACAAGAACACTCTCTTCATTTGTTCCCAAGAAGGTATAGTGTTTCCTCCTAGTCCCATGAACTAGCAGAGTGTTGGATCCTTGAGAGTTGCAAGAAACAACTTTAACTTATGGGCATCAAATGAATAATCATAACTTCTACAAAAAATATCAAACTCAAATAATAGAGAGTCTGGGTCTTCATGTACCTTACCGAAGAAATGTGGAAGAGTTGATCGTGAAATATTTTTCATTTGTACTTGTGTATAAAGATCCACAATTGGGAATCCAAAAGTCGATTTTTCCCCATTTACCTGATTCTCACCAATTCTGTCTGCATGGTCTTCCTGATCTACCATTTTTTATCCTCCACACGAACTACTTTCAACAGGCTGACAAGGCTAACTATGGGTTTCAATAGTCCCCTTCTTCCCCTTTGTGGGTTGTGTCACACTTGGACCACTGCTACCAAAGTCCAAGTAGATTGTTCCTACGTGACGAGTCTGGGTTTGTTTGGACTTTCTACTACAAAAGAAGGCCCAAAATGAGATTTCCTTTCAGATTTATTAGTATTCATTTGGCCCCTAGTGGGCTACGGACCCCTACCTCTTTTAGGCATTCATTTAAAAAAAATGACGAAATAAAATTCCAATAAAATGTTGCAATTCAAAAAATAACTAAACAACTAGAAATTCCTTCAAGAAATAGAAGCACACTGTAGGAAAAAAATAATAGCAGAAATACCCCTATTGCAAAAAAAAGGAAAACTATTACCAATTCAAATTGCCTCCTTAACAATGGTGCCGAAATATTGTGTGTAGGAATTGCACTTAAGCAAGCTCCTTCAACACTTAATTATCAACCCAGAGGTTCATAAACTTAGAGATGAACAATAAGTAATGCGAGAAGTGGTATGAACTTTTCCTATTTTTATTCCTACTTCTCAACTAAAACTTTGCAAAATTAAACAGAAAAATATCAAAGGCAATTAAGACCAAAGTAATTCTAGTGCTGGAATCTAAAAGAATGCATCTGTGAAGAAATCAAATAAAGCAACTTTCACACTATTGTAAACAATCTTAATTGCTCAAGTGAAACTCTATGTTTATCCTCAGTATAGGTGATCGCAGTTTAACAAGTGGGCCCTGGAAAAGATCTGCCTTCTAAATGATTTTCCTTTTCCACACTAGGTGGTTGTTCCTGCACTCTTACAATCTGCTTGCACTAGTGAAGGTATAGAACTTATGGGAGAAGTATAATTTACACTTATACTGAAGACTTATATTTTCCTGTAGGGGTTCTAAGCCTCAAGGCTTGGAGCACTCTGTTCCTGTAACAAGACACTAGTCCTTGTACCAGAATAGAGCTCCCTACACCAGATATTCCAATTTTCTTTCCAGAAAATAAAAGAGCATGATAACTATAAAAGGAATTGCAAGTACGGGTAGGATCTAAAACAATATTGCACACGAAAAGAATGCTTTACTAAACTGAATCTCAAAAACAGAAATAAACTCTTAAGCTAAACACAATCTTCAAAAGTAAAGTAACCTTTTTTCAGTCAAAAGGGGTTTTTCATGTAAACAAATATAACTCGAAATGGTTCACTGTAATATTCCAGATTACTTCTAGTCTTTTCCCTTAATTTTTGAAGTGCAATTACAAACTGAGATATGCAAAAATGTCCTTTTCTATTTCCTGAAGTTATCCTTAATACTTAAGAATTTGACATTTATTATTAGAGTTGCCTTCTTCAGATGACAAATTCTTGCTTCACAGAAATGGATTAAATCATGTAAAAGGAAAAGAATGAGACATTTGTTGTAAATGAACTAACAAATGAAGGTGCAAGATCCTACATCCACTAGTGCAGGAAGGATCTCATCTACACAATCAAGTGAAAGCGAACCAACAAAAAAATTATATGAATCAATTTAATTTAGCTTTCACACAACGGATCCATTCACACTTGATTGTTTTAATGAAATAAATCAAAATTCATAGGAAATCACAAAATCAAGATTGAAAGCATGCTTCTGTAAATAAATAAAGTTAACACACCTTTAAGATAATAAAGTAAGAGGGTGAATGAGTTGGGTTGGTTGGGCCCTAGCCAACCATCGCGTTTCCCATTTTAGGAAATGAAAACCTTCAACACTTTATCAACACGTAATTGAAGAATTATAACACAAGATGAGAAAATAATGGCGTAGTTTCTTGTATTAATTATGATCAGCAAATATACATTTGAGCTCGAGTCCAACCCAGAACGAGGGTAACAACCAAATTACAAATAAACTAGAAATTACAATGATTTTCTCTTGCTATTGATTGATAGCTTAGTTCTATCTGAAATCTACATTTTATACAACCCTTCAGCCTGTGGCCATAGCCAAAAATTACAGTCGTTCTTAATCAAGCCTTTTGGCTAAAATGAAATAACAACCAAAATTCCAATATTAAGTCGATGGTTATAATAAGGTGCGAACTATTGATGGTCATAGATTGATAGTCAGCCATACCCCTGATTGTCCTTCACTTTGAGTTCAACTTTAGATGACCAAAACCGAACTAGATGATGTGCACCGATATGCCTGCGTGAAGTGATGGAACTGTTACGGAGATCACAAAACATATAGTTGCTGGAGGTGCATGAATCTACCTACACTAGATGAAGCTAGCATAGCGATTAATACTTTAGCTTATCAAACACCTTAGGAAAGTATATATAAGTTACAAGAAATATTTAAAGCCACGAAATCTATTTAAAATGATTAATTAAGTTCCTAATAAACCTTAAACATGAAATATGAAGTTTATGTAGGAATAAACAGTATTCTTGCACTAGTGCAGGAATAAGGAGGTTTATGTAGGAAAACATAGGTTAATGATTATTGTTTTGTGATAGGAAGGGGATGAAAATCGGGCATTTCGGCCTACCAATAGTCATGAACCAAGAATTTACTTTAGTGTTGTGTATGTTTGCGTAAGTGTAGTGTGTTTCAACTGGAAACAAAAAGGTGAATTGCAATGAAATTAAAGGATATATGTAATTAACTACTAACAAAACTCTATTTGAAATGATGTAAATAATAGTTAATAAGCATTCACCATTAATAAATTAAGTACCTAACCCATGAGGATTTCATGTGAGAAAAAATAAGGTGATAAAGAGGGTGAAAAGTAGGTTGAAATGGGTAAGGAAAAAAACCAATAAACTATATGATATCTGAGTTATTAAACTATAACAACATTTTTGCAAATGTAAAAAGAAATAAATAATGGTTATGGGTTGTTAATGGACCTCTAAAAGAACTATCACCAAAGGAATATCCAAACAAAAAATGAAGGGGAGACCAATACAAATACAAACGATATGTTTTTGGCTCACAAACTCTAAGGAAGAAGAATCTGCATAGACATAGAAAATGAAATGACAATGTTTCTACCACCAAACAACATCAAACTCCCAATTTAGCCCCAAAAATTTTACTTGATGAAATAGTAATAGAATCCCTCTTAAGTGTTTCGTTTACCTCTTGATACCTTAAATTTGAAAAAATATAGGTTTGTAGAGACATTATTGATAACAGGGAGACCTAAACTCTACAATAGACAGTGAATTGGAAAAAATAGAGAAAATTTGAAAAGTTTGGAAAGTTTGACCAATGCACAATACTCATATGAAAGTGCAATAACATATGCAAGAATCCATCCAAAACACATGTTAACAAATGTTAGTATATGCCTATAACTTGTGTTTACCAATGCATTAAAAGGCCAAAAAAGTGTGAGGGGTGCCCGAGACTGCAATTTTTCAAGGTCTACTCTAGATCGACTATTTCTTGCTATTTCAAGGCCTATGACCTAAAAATCATATAGCAAAGGAAAAAACATAAATTGTTCCAAAAAAATACTAAATATGGAAATAATTTAAATGGGAAAGGGGAGGAAACATCATAGAACACAAACTAAACTCTAAAATGTTTAAATCCCCACTCAAGTCATCATTTTATTGGTGTCTTCCTACAACAAGGGTTAGAAGAAATATCTAAACTATGAGTTGTGAACAATGAAACAAGGAAATATGAAGATGTACTGATTGTACCCGAATTTTTAATTAAGTTTTCAAAAGCATGGGGATATTACCACCATTATAATAAAAAGTAATATAAAAATAGATAAAAAATGCAACATATAAAAAAAAATAATGATACTCCAAAATACCGAAATATGGATGAGCTTTGTTAAGAAAATATGTCATATATGAGAATATCCTATTGAACAACTTTTTTGGAGACCTCCTTCATTGTCGGTTTCATTAGCAATTCTCTTTGCAAATAATAATATCCCTCTCTCCAAAGGAAGCAAAAAAAAAAAAAATATATGGTTTGAGCTTATTTGTGGAGAAAACTAAAATCTCTTATAATCATAATGAGGATGATGAAAATGGTTCATGGTAAAATAAGGACAATGACCTCTCCTATTTACATTAAAATTACAACTAAGTTTGATGAGGTTAAATATTAAAATATATTTGTTAGACCAAATTAAGATTTGGCTAACTTGGTACTTTATTATTATTGGTGAGAGGAGAAGGTCAAAAGCAATGATTTATCAAGTTAACTAATGAAATCAATTCATGAAGAAATTATTTATTATATTGTTGCCATTTCTCTAGATAATATTGCTAGAAATAAGTAATAAATAAATGATTTATTAGATTATTTCCATTTGACTAAATAAAATTCATAGAAATAATTAATAATTAAATCATTTATTAAATTATTTCTATGGAAATGAATAAAATGAGAAAATAATTATGTTTTTTTCATGTAAATGTATAAAATTAAGAGAATAACCCAAGTTAATGAATTTATTGATTATTCCAATGTATATGGGTGGAATAATGGAAATAACTTAGGAAACATGCTTCCTTAAGCTATTACCTTAGGTGTAGGTGGTTTTTAATGTGTAAAACACATACTTCCCTGGTGTATTTTGATCCACCTAATGATTTTGGCTAGGTAATCACTTTCTTTGTGATAGAAACTACTGTGGATGACTCCAAATGTGTCCTTGGAGTTCATGATGTGGAATATTTGGATCATATTGTATCTCATGAAACTGTCAAAGTAGACCTTATCAAAATTGAAACAATGATGGTGTTGGAAGTGTGAGAAATATTGAGAGAGAGGGTGATTTAATGTTATTCATACTTCCAACAAGTGGTATAATAGAAGGGATATTGGTTGTAACTTAATCACCGGAGAGTAGATCTTGCAAGTGTTGGTAATTTATTTTTCTAGAATGAATCCTCAAGGAGTATCTATCCTCACTGCTCCAAATTTCAAGGCATGGCATGAAAACATTAAATATCAATTATTTTCTTTTGGATATAACATTTTGGAAGTTAGTATGTTAAGGATGGAGCAGGGATCCACTTTCACATATAGTGATGCAACATAATTCCCAATCGAGATGCATTATTTAGGAAAACCACCATAATGCAGATTTGTAGAAATCAATAGATGTGAAATATTCCAAGGAGATTTGGGATAGACTATAGGTGTTTTTTGGAGGTGATAGAA
>APFE030729296.1:71490-110481 GCA_000404065.3 Pinus taeda
ATTGCACTTAAGCAAGCTCCTTCAACACTTAATTATCAACCCAGAGGTTCATAAACTTAGAGATGAACAATAAGTAATGCGAGAAGTGGTATGAACTTTTCCTATTTTTATTCCTACTTCTCAACTAAAACTTTGCAAAATTAAACAGAAAAATATCAAAGGCAATTAAGACCAAAGTAATTCTAGTGCTGGAATCTAAAAGAATGCATCTGTGAAGAAATCAAATAAAGCAACTTTCACACTATTGTAAACAATCTTAATTGCTCAAGTGAAACTCTATGTTTATCCTCAGTATAGGTGATCGCAGTTTAACAAGTGGGCCCTGGAAAAGATCTGCCTTCTAAATGATTTTCCTTTTCCACACTAGGTGGTTGTTCCTGCACTCTTACAATCTGCTTGCACTAGTGAAGGTATAGAACTTATGGGAGAAGTATAATTTACACTTATACTGAAGACTTATATTTTCCTGTAGGGGTTCTAAGCCTCAAGGCTTGGAGCACTCTGTTCCTGTAACAAGACACTAGTCCTTGTACCAGAATAGAGCTCCCTACACCAGATATTCCAATTTTCTTTCCAGAAAATAAAAGAGCATGATAACTATAAAAGGAATTGCAAGTACGGGTAGGATCTAAAACAATATTGCACACGAAAAGAATGCTTTACTAAACTGAATCTCAAAAACAGAAATAAACTCTTAAGCTAAACACAATCTTCAAAAGTAAAGTAACCTTTTTTCAGTCAAAAGGGGTTTTTCATGTAAACAAATATAACTCGAAATGGTTCACTGTAATATTCCAGATTACTTCTAGTCTTTTCCCTTAATTTTTGAAGTGCAATTACAAACTGAGATATGCAAAAATGTCCTTTTCTATTTCCTGAAGTTATCCTTAATACTTAAGAATTTGACATTTATTATTAGAGTTGCCTTCTTCAGATGACAAATTCTTGCTTCACAGAAATGGATTAAATCATGTAAAAGGAAAAGAATGAGACATTTGTTGTAAATGAACTAACAAATGAAGGTGCAAGATCCTACATCCACTAGTGCAGGAAGGATCTCATCTACACAATCAAGTGAAAGCGAACCAACAAAAAAATTATATGAATCAATTTAATTTAGCTTTCACACAACGGATCCATTCACACTTGATTGTTTTAATGAAATAAATCAAAATTCATAGGAAATCACAAAATCAAGATTGAAAGCATGCTTCTGTAAATAAATAAAGTTAACACACCTTTAAGATAATAAAGTAAGAGGGTGAATGAGTTGGGTTGGTTGGGCCCTAGCCAACCATCGCGTTTCCCATTTTAGGAAATGAAAACCTTCAACACTTTATCAACACGTAATTGAAGAATTATAACACAAGATGAGAAAATAATGGCGTAGTTTCTTGTATTAATTATGATCAGCAAATATACATTTGAGCTCGAGTCCAACCCAGAACGAGGGTAACAACCAAATTACAAATAAACTAGAAATTACAATGATTTTCTCTTGCTATTGATTGATAGCTTAGTTCTATCTGAAATCTACATTTTATACAACCCTTCAGCCTGTGGCCATAGCCAAAAATTACAGTCGTTCTTAATCAAGCCTTTTGGCTAAAATGAAATAACAACCAAAATTCCAATATTAAGTCGATGGTTATAATAAGGTGCGAACTATTGATGGTCATAGATTGATAGTCAGCCATACCCCTGATTGTCCTTCACTTTGAGTTCAACTTTAGATGACCAAAACCGAACTAGATGATGTGCACCGATATGCCTGCGTGAAGTGATGGAACTGTTACGGAGATCACAAAACATATAGTTGCTGGAGGTGCATGAATCTACCTACACTAGATGAAGCTAGCATAGCGATTAATACTTTAGCTTATCAAACACCTTAGGAAAGTATATATAAGTTACAAGAAATATTTAAAGCCACGAAATCTATTTAAAATGATTAATTAAGTTCCTAATAAACCTTAAACATGAAATATGAAGTTTATGTAGGAATAAACAGTATTCTTGCACTAGTGCAGGAATAAGGAGGTTTATGTAGGAAAACATAGGTTAATGATTATTGTTTTGTGATAGGAAGGGGATGAAAATCGGGCATTTCGGCCTACCAATAGTCATGAACCAAGAATTTACTTTAGTGTTGTGTATGTTTGCGTAAGTGTAGTGTGTTTCAACTGGAAACAAAAAGGTGAATTGCAATGAAATTAAAGGATATATGTAATTAACTACTAACAAAACTCTATTTGAAATGATGTAAATAATAGTTAATAAGCATTCACCATTAATAAATTAAGTACCTAACCCATGAGGATTTCATGTGAGAAAAAATAAGGTGATAAAGAGGGTGAAAAGTAGGTTGAAATGGGTAAGGAAAAAAACCAATAAACTATATGATATCTGAGTTATTAAACTATAACAACATTTTTGCAAATGTAAAAAGAAATAAATAATGGTTATGGGTTGTTAATGGACCTCTAAAAGAACTATCACCAAAGGAATATCCAAACAAAAAATGAAGGGGAGACCAATACAAATACAAACGATATGTTTTTGGCTCACAAACTCTAAGGAAGAAGAATCTGCATAGACATAGAAAATGAAATGACAATGTTTCTACCACCAAACAACATCAAACTCCCAATTTAGCCCCAAAAATTTTACTTGATGAAATAGTAATAGAATCCCTCTTAAGTGTTTCGTTTACCTCTTGATACCTTAAATTTGAAAAAATATAGGTTTGTAGAGACATTATTGATAACAGGGAGACCTAAACTCTACAATAGACAGTGAATTGGAAAAAATAGAGAAAATTTGAAAAGTTTGGAAAGTTTGACCAATGCACAATACTCATATGAAAGTGCAATAACATATGCAAGAATCCATCCAAAACACATGTTAACAAATGTTAGTATATGCCTATAACTTGTGTTTACCAATGCATTAAAAGGCCAAAAAAGTGTGAGGGGTGCCCGAGACTGCAATTTTTCAAGGTCTACTCTAGATCGACTATTTCTTGCTATTTCAAGGCCTATGACCTAAAAATCATATAGCAAAGGAAAAAACATAAATTGTTCCAAAAAAATACTAAATATGGAAATAATTTAAATGGGAAAGGGGAGGAAACATCATAGAACACAAACTAAACTCTAAAATGTTTAAATCCCCACTCAAGTCATCATTTTATTGGTGTCTTCCTACAACAAGGGTTAGAAGAAATATCTAAACTATGAGTTGTGAACAATGAAACAAGGAAATATGAAGATGTACTGATTGTACCCGAATTTTTAATTAAGTTTTCAAAAGCATGGGGATATTACCACCATTATAATAAAAAGTAATATAAAAATAGATAAAAAATGCAACATATAAAAAAAAATAATGATACTCCAAAATACCGAAATATGGATGAGCTTTGTTAAGAAAATATGTCATATATGAGAATATCCTATTGAACAACTTTTTTGGAGACCTCCTTCATTGTCGGTTTCATTAGCAATTCTCTTTGCAAATAATAATATCCCTCTCTCTAAAGGAAAAGCAAAAAAAAAAAAAAAAGAGGGTTTGAGCTTATTTGTGGAGAAAACCAAACCCTCTTATAATCATAATGAGGATGATGATAATGGTTCATGGTAAAATAAAGACATGACCTCTCCCATTTACATTAAAATTACAACTAAGTTTGATGAGGTTAAATATTAAAATATATTTGTTAGACCAAATTAAGATTTGGCTAACTTGGTACTTTATTATTATTGGTGAGAGGAGACGGTCAAAAGCAATGATTTATCGAGTTAACTAATGAAATCAATTCATGAAGAGATTATTTATTATATTTTTTCCATTTCTCTAGATAATATTGTTAGAAATAAGTAATAAATAAATGATTTATTAGATTATTTCCATTTGACTAAATGAAATAATTAATAATTAAATCATTTATTAAATTATTTCTATGGAAATGAATAAAATGAGAAAATAATTATGTTTTTTTCATGTAAATGTATAAAATTAAGAGAATAACCCAAGTTAATGAATCTATTGATTATTCCAATGTATATGGGTGTAGTAATGGAAATAACTTAGGAAAAATGCTTCCTTAAGCTATTACCTTATGTGTTGGTGGTTTTTAATGTGTAAAACACATACTTCCATGGTGTATTTTGATCCACCTAATGATTTTGGCTAGGTAATCACTTTCTTTGTGATAGAAACTATTGTGGATGACTCCAAATGTGTCCTTGGAGTTCATGATGTGGAATATTTGGATCATATTGTATCTCATGAAACTGTCAAAGTAGACCTTATCAAAATTGAAACAATGATGGTGTTGCAAGTGTGAGAAATATTGAGAGATAGGGTGACTTAATGTTATTCATACTTCCAACAACTGCTATAATAGAAGGGATATTGTTTGTAACTTAATCACTGGAGAGTAGATCTTGCAAGTGTTGGTAATTTTTTTTTCTAGAATGAATCCTCAAGGAGTATCTATCCTCACTGCTCCAAATTTCAAGGCATGGCATGAAAACATTAAATATCAATTATTTGCTTTTGGATATAACATTTGAAAGTTGGTATGTTAAGGATGCAGCAGGGATCCACTTTCACATATAGTGATGCAACATAATTCCCAATCGAGATGCATTATTTATGAAAATCACCATAATGCAGATTTGTAGAAATTAATAGATGTGAAATATTCCAAGGAGATTTGGGATAGGCTATAAGTGTTTTTTTGAGGTGATAGAATTTCACATCTAATTTTGCATCATTTTTAACATCGTTTCTTTAATCCAATTTCACATCCTTGTTGCACAAAAATTGTCACCTTGACATTCTGCAATATGTGTGAATTTATCACCACTCATACTTTCCTCCTTTATAAGTCTTAAACCTTAGTTCTTCATATCAAGCCTTGAAAGTAAGAGAAAGTCCTTAAAAATATCTAAAAATCTGGTTCCACACTTTCTCTTAGCATTACCTGCAGTCCCACACCTAATGGTCATGTCCCTTACGCACGTGACTACTCTGTCTCTGTGTTATGGGTGTGGACCCCTATAAAAGTTAAAAAGGTGCAATTACATTCTTAAAAACTTACTTTGAGTAATTTCTGGAAGCTTCTAGAGGGAATCTTGAGGTGGCAAGCTCGCTCCTTAAAATTTCATGCATCCCATGACTTAAGGTGCTAACCCCTTGATGTGAGGAGCTTATCCCTTTGAAGGAGGACTCTATCCCTTCATAGGCGGACTTGTAACCTCCTTCCTTTGCACTATAAAATGAAGCATTGGGCTGGTTACTGAAAAGGTTGAAAGATGAATATTTTTGAGGTGAAATGCTACTGGAACTTAGTCTTCCTAATTGAGCTTTTCAAAGGGGAGATTACATACCTTTTTTATCTCATTTGGAAGAGAGTGAGGCTTGTTAAAGTAGAGGAGATTTCTGTTTGGACCATGGGAAGAGCTTGTACAACATCAAGGCACCAAAGGTTGTAAAGTTCTTCTATTTCAAAGTTAATACAATCAAGTTTATTTTTCTCAATAAGCTATGTTTTATGGTTTATTTCATGGATTCCTTCATCACCATGATGAACATGATTTATTATATTAGTTATGCAGGTGTTATTTGATGTGTGCTTGTTTGTGATTGCAGGTTCTCTAAAGGAAACTCTTTTGGAGGGTTGAAGCATGACTGCCACAAACTAGCCTTGGACTTAAGGTAGGGTCTAAACACCTCTTTAGTTTTTATTAATGAATCGCAATATGTTTAGAGAAATATAGATTTGCTTGCACTGCTTGTTGCTAGATATCTATTGATATTAGGGAGATTGACCTTGTCTGTAAGATCGATTTATCTGGCCAAAACATTAGCGACTCCAATGGGAATTTGAATGTGGTTTTTTATTTTCCTTTGTCTTTGACTTGAGAAATTTGTTATTGTTTCTAGTTTTTGCTTGATATGTGTGGGATTGAGTAGTTTTTAGCTTCAGGATTGTTTTTTGTTTTTTTTTTTTTTAATTTTCAAGAGGACTGCACATTCAGTTTACTATACAGTGCGAACATCTCCGCATTGTTCCTCTTGTGCACAAAGCGATACCGCATCTGGTTATACTGGAAGCCTGCGGACCCTGTCAAAATTTTTGAAAAATCTAAAATGTTTTCATCCAATTAAGTTTATGTTTTATTTATGATTTTTAGTCTCTATATAGATCTACGTGTGTCCTGTCAAAAGTCTCTTGTGAGTAAGTTCCATTGGTATTTTTGTTTTAGATGATTTTCTAGAAGTTTTGCATGCCTGGATTGGTTTTCACTCGGTCTCTATAGTGACTCAAAGATTAGAAGCCTAAGAAACCTTAGATCACCCTTGTCTCTTTTTGTCTTCTTGATGAGTCTGGCTAGTTTGTGAAATCTACCCTTGGTGAGAAATAGATTTCGTTTCTCTTTGCAAATCTTTGAATGAACTTGGTAATAAGTTGTGAATTTCATTTTTATAAAAGAAAACATTGCTCAGTGTTTTTGATTGATCATGTTTCTGAATGAATTAATACTTAGTTTACTAAATAACTAAGTAAAAAGTTCTCGAAAAGATTTGAAGCCTTTATTTCGATTAGGTTTTTAGAAGTTTTTAAATCTCAAGATTAGTTTTTCATAGTTTTGAGTGCTTTTCTAGAAATCGTAGATTCTCTTTTGAAAGAATTGTTTTCTGTAGTTTTGAGTATTGAAAAAGAAAAGGGATTTTTTGTGAGCTTAATTAGTAGTTTCATTTTGAGTTTATTGAAAAGGACAAAAATATTTTCTTTTCATTTACATGTTGAGGAAAAATTTTATTTTTCAAAGAATTTCATTCTCAACTCTTTTAGCTAGAAATTCATTGAAGGAAAAACGAATTTTTTATCATTTTAGGTGCTTTTTTTAGCATTTTTGGAGTCGAGTCTTCACACCATCGAAGTTTCATCTCCATACATATTGATTTAAGAAACAACGCATAAAAGTAACGCTTAACTAAAATTGATCTAGTAATCTTTTTATTTCTAGGGCTCTTATCACTAATATAGCATAGGCTAGTATCTTGGAGTAGGGAGTAATTAACACTCCAAGATAGTTAAAAAAACAAGTAGCTATATTTTGCAGTAGGAAATAAATCCAATTGTAATTGATATAATCTGGGAAGCTCCTCTTAAAGGAGTCAATCATGAGATCATGTCTGAAGGACGGGTCTCACTGTACCTGGAGCAGACATCGACTAGACTCACTTAGACACTCTAGGGGGTTCTCTTCACTCAAGACAGTTTTGTGAAGAAACTTGTGCTAGTCTGTTTCATTAACCAGGTTGTTGGGGTAACTGTTCCAACTACCATTTCTGTATTTAATTCTACGACGTTTGATTTCATCACCAATTACTGTTTTTGGTACAGAAAGCTATTGTTTGTGTGTGGTTTGAACTCTTAGATTTTTTTTAGGCATGTGATTCAATTGTTTGGTTTTTTAGACTTTAGGTGGTTTTACTAAGATTTTCTTTGTTTGTGTGTGAAGTAATTAAATATTTAATCGTAGCTGAGTTACCAAGACAATCCCACAGACTTCGGGGGCAACCTCCTGAATATACACCAAGCCAGCTTGAAGGGCTACAAGCTCTTGTATCACCTAGTGACAGTAGAGTTGGGTTACTAGAAGCCAGAGAATCATCTTTAATTGTTCATCCTAATTATCCAATTCAAGTAATAGAGTATATTTCTGAACCAATTTCATTTTCCGAAGTTACTGGTAGTATTTCTTCTACTAGTGAATTAATTGAAGAACCTGAACTTTGTGAGCATGAAACTGAACCTGCTGCTACTCCATCTTCAAGATTTGCTTCTCCAGCTTCTAGTGGTCCTAGTTCACCCAGGGTAGGAAGTATCATTACCAAAAATCATCCTAGTTCACCCAGGGTAGGAAGATACAATTGTCCCTAAAAATCAACCAACTTTAGAACTTAGGGAGTGTGAATCAATCTTCTACAATCCTTTTAGAAGTGACACTTGGTACGTATCATTGACAAACTTTTTAGAAATCCAGGTCTTAGTTTTTCACCACCTCGAATTCCTTTCCATCCTACGACCAGAGGTTATTATCCTCCTCTAAATATGTCGAAATGGTCATCCATGTTTTCCCAAACGCCGGAAACATTTTTGTATGGCGGTCCTTCTGTTCCTTCTAGGTATCAGTCACTCATTGGTACTTTTTCAGGAGCATCTCCTCAACCCATTGAACTTGAGATATCAACTAGTAATAACGGAACTCCACCGTTGAGTGTAGAAGAAATTCTTATGATGTCTGGTACTATTCCAAATCCGCAACCTCAAGGTAGTCAGTTACTACCTAGAGGGCAACCTCAAGGTAGTCAGTTACCACCTTGAGGGCAACCTTAAGGTAGTCAGTTACCGCCTGGGGGGCAACCTCAAGGTACTCAATTACCACCTGGGGGGCAACTTCAAGTTAGTTAGATACTGCTTGGGAGGCAACCTTAGGGACAATACATACCTTAGGGACAGTACATACCGCAGGTCCACCACAGACTCAGTATATACCTCAAGGTCAACCCCAGTATCAATATATACCTCAAGGTCAACCCCAGTTTTAGTACCTGCCTCAAGGTTATCAACCTCAAGGTCAGTGCCCAACTCAAGGTTTCCAACCACCTTTTGGTCAACCATTTGTGCAAGGAGCTGGAAATGTACCTCTCAATTATCAGCCCCACACTCAACCTAGTTATGTTCCTCAATATGCTCAAACTTTTATGGGTCCATATCCCGGAACGAACATGATGTGGGACCCATCTCAAACTCAACAGAGTTTGCAACCTAATGTGCAATTATCAAGTCAATCTGAACAACCTTTGATTTTTGGTCCAACCCAGCAACCTATCCAGTCGACTATTCAAACTTCTACACTTGGTGTATTTCATCAATCTAAACCTACTTCGCCTCGAACTCTGCCTCAAACTATTGTGGAAACTACTATAGCTTCTGTTCAATCAACCCCACCTACTTCTAGAGTTTTGGCAGCTTCGGTTTCTATTGTTCTTGTATCAACTCCTCAGACCTCTTTACCAGAGTCAGGACCTTTAGCTCAGACTTCAGTTCAGATGCCTGTAGGACAACCTGGTCTAAGTATGGTTGTCACAAGTCAACCGCAATTTACTTATCAACCATACCAAGGACAATACTAATTCATTCTTGCTGTGAAAAAACCTATTTTATCAGTATCAACCATACCGTGGATATACTTATCAGCAACCTCAACAACCCTAGTTTGGTCTAGTTAATCCTGGTTTTCTGGGAGGATATAATATTCCTAATGCAAATCCAATTCCAGGTTATCCTGGATATCCTCCTCCTAGGGCTAGTCTTGTGACCCAAGGTTTCCAAGACCCTAACTGTCAGTTACCTTTTATTGCAACTTTGGATTTACCTGATTTGTCGCACCTTACGAATGATATAATTTACTATCTTTTGTATTGTCCGCCAATGCCTAATAAGTTTCCCATTGATATCCCAAAGTTTGATGGTAAGTTAGGAGAAAATCTGTCAAATCATGTTATGACTTATCACCTCTGGTGTGCAACTAATTCCATTATCAATGATTCAATTCGCTTACGTATTTTTCAACGCACTCTGATTGGTCTTGCTGCCAAATGGTACATTGAGTTACCATGAGGCTCCTTTTATAATTTTAGTCAACTAGCCAATTATTTCTTAATTCATTTTTAGTTTCCTGTTAGATATGACAATGGCACGGAATTATTAACTTCATTAAAACAGTGAATGTCCACATATATTTTAGATCATATTCATGAATGGCAACGTTCACGACGTTTAGTGAAAGTTTTTATTCCAGATTAAATTTTGGTAGAATGGTTTGTTAAATCATTATTAACTAAAATCACTGAGGATGTAGCCAAGGCAGGAGTTGTTACTAAAGAGCAAGTAATTTCTCAAGCTCAGTACCCTGACCTCGTTTATACGCAGTCGGGTACTTTACACGGAAAAAAACCCAACCTTCCGAAACAAAATCAAATAACTGCAGCCCCTTCAGGGTCTCATGCTATTGATGGTATGATTGGTTCAGTTAGTACCAAAAGCAAGAAAAAATCTACAAAGAATTCTTCTCCTATTATAACTTTACCAGATTCTTCGACAAGAGACTCTTTCGCTGAAATTCCTGTCGATATCCATGTTGTACAATCTTCTACAACCAAATCAAAATCCAGCAGTAAAAAGAAGGGCAGGAAGAAAAATAAACAAAACTCAAAAGAGAAATTAGATAAAAATGAATCTACTGATGAGAAACGTAAACCTCGCTATCCTTGTCTCATTTCTGATGAAGAGAATTTTACAAGAGACTGCCCACATCGTGCTGAGGTTTCAAAAATCGTCAAAGGTTCTCAAACACCTAATGTCTTGAAGGATCCTTTTCATAGTCAAGATAGTAAGATGATAGGATCTTCCTCAAATGCCTCAAAGGAACCCATTATGATGATGTCCCATGTCAGGATTGCGACGTGATCGCAAGATTATCGTAGTAAAAACCATGTTGGTGGTAAGGAAGCAGAATCTTCTAATTCAAACCCATCAACTTCAACTCCTTCTGGTTCTGATCCGCTACAGATCAAGAAACCTAACCCAGACTTAGTAATCAAACCACCTGCGAAAGGTATACTTCAGAAGTTAGCTTTCAATCCACATGCGAGAGCTACTCAGAACTATAACATTGTTGAAGATTTAGCTATTTCTCCTTCAGCAATGTCGGCTTTGGAGGTGTTGCAATCATGCCCAGCACAGCGTAAATTGCTATTGTCTGCTATAGGAGCTGTTGATATTCAGGATTTGAAACTTATAATATTCGATTTAGAGAATAGTACACCTCGCCTACCTCATCAAATGGCTTTCCAGATTCCAGCGTTAGTCAAAAACAAACCTTGCCTTCGAACTGTGATTGATGAGGGAGCTTCTACGTGTATTAAGTTGATTCAGTCTTGGAGATCTCTTGGTTCTCCTACACTCAATCAATCCCCGACGATTCTAAAGACTTTTAATGGTCGAGGGTTTCAACCTTTTGGCATTTTGCAGGATTTACCTATAGGGGTTGAAGGAAAAACTGTAAATCTATATCTGGAAGTGGTTGATGCCCCTCTAGATTACAACCTTCTCTTGGGTCGTAGTTGGTCTTACACTATGAATGCTATTGTTTCATCAGTCTTTCAACTTATCAAGTTTTGTCATAATGGAAAGATAATTACAATAGAGCAGTTGACTTATTTTTCATCTGACCCAGCCTATTTTGATGGTATTCAACATGTCTATAAAACATCTATCCCTTACAACCATGTTGGGGTAGGTTTGATTAAAGATTCTAGTTTACTAGGAACTTTTTCTTTTCCTCCTCCTAACGTATCACCTTCTTGCGCAACTATTCATATCATTTCACTGAACACTATTCCTTTTGATGATCCTTAGGTCGTACCTTCTGATTCTGAGGTGGACTCATTTGGTGACGCAATGCCTTTGAGTCCCTTTAAAATTACATATCAGGCTGTACAATCGTTTTCTGACTCTTGTTCAATCAAATCTGATCCAATGAATGTGGTTCGCGGGGAATCAATTTTGATATCAACCTCAGCTTCAACAACTTTTTCTGACCCTGTTCATACTGATGAGCAGATTCATGAAATTTTGTCTCTTGATGATTTACCATGGGAAGGTCTTCATCATCGATCTTTGTTTCTACCTAAGTTTGATGATTTTGAAAATGATTTCTCATCTATTTTTACAGCTGACTATGTTAAAGAACCACAGAATCCATTGCAACATCCTGATTCTGAGTTGAATTTGGGAAATTTCTCTCGAACGGTTCCTATTGACATTTCAGTTAAACCCAAAATTATTGAAAACATTCATATGTGATTTGATAATCACCCTATGAGTGACATCAGTTGAAGTTTTATTAAACAAAAGGTATTACAGACTCATGTGTCGGCGTGTGTTCTGTGTTATTTAAGCAACATATCGATCAGATTTCCAATACACAGACATTTTAAATGGGAGGAAAACAGACAAATACAGTTGGCAACCACAAAGATACAAGCAATTTTAATAAGGAGTTCACCCTATTCTCCAGGGATACATCTCCGGTCTAGCTTTCAGTGGTGGCCTTGTTTTATTGTGTCTTTAAACAGAGAATTACAATACAATGACACAATGTGAGTTCTCCTGAAGCAGGTTTTGCATGGCAAGGTCATTCATGGATTCCCCAAGCCACTGGAGTACACAGTCTCTTCTTCCCACTAGCCCTGTGACCTTCTGGTCCACAGTGGTAAGAGCCCAACATGGTGCTCAGCCCGGACAGATCCCTCTATGGGGTGGCTCGAATCTCTCAAACTTGGTGGTGCTTGATGCTGCTGCTGCGTCAACTCGACCCTCTGTCTCTTCCTACTTTTCTCTTACTTTACTGCCTTCTTCTCTATGTATTCCGTCCTCCTCTCAGGATTTTGGTCTTTCCTCCTTTGTCTCTTAGACCTCACTCCGACTTGACTGTGTATTCTGTCTCTATTCATGGTTTTTAGCCATTCGTTTCTATGCCTATTCAGTTCCTCTTCCGACTCTGTCGATTCATCTTCTGCAGCTGTGGTTGGAGTTCCCTATTCGGCATCAGCATGAACGCTCAGGGAGTGGTCACGTGTCCTCATCTGAACAGCGCTAGCTTGCTCATCGGTTTATTTCTTCGATTACATCATGGATGCGTTCTTCCTCCACCATGGTGGTCAAACGGATTCCAAATCCCTTTAGAATGCGGCTTAATTCCTTGTCGATTCCTCTTCCTCCGTCAGGCGCAATCTCAACCATATGATCTGGGCTCCTCCAGATCCAACGTCATATGCATGTTCCACGCAGTTGACTTGATCGATCAATAACACATGATCAATGGTAGTTTTCTCTCACGTCTGCCGCCACGCATCAATCGTTGAGTGGGATCGCTCCGCTCTTCTCCAAAACCGATTACCGTTTGAGGGTGCCCCAATCAATATCGCCGGTTTCTAGAGCACAGATCTTTCCTTGTACAAAGCACTTTTCATTTCTTCACCCATGGTTCTCTAGCTCCCAATGAGACCAACTGCTTAAGCCTCCTCCATTTCGGCCCTGTTCGCCCATCAATGCGCGATTAGCACTAGGTGCTAATCGCATAAAAAATCACCTCCTTTTCCTGATCCAGGACTCCCAAGGGCTACTTTGACCTCCTGCGTAGTCTCCATGGGCCTCGGTTAGCATGCTTTGACCGAGGTCCTTGTCGTTCTATGATGGCTACCACTACCACTAGTTCAGGGTTTTTTTTATCGTTATTTTTGGAATTTCTAGGGTTTGTCTTGACATGATACAGTCGTGGTTCTTTGCCAGTCTTTAATGGTTCCAATTCGGATCATGGCCTTTCCACTGAAAGAGATTTTAGACCATTAAAAGTTGGTTTTCTTCAAGTATCGACTAAGTTAGGAATCTGTTATCTCACTTGCCCAATCTGAATCCACTTCGCACTGCTCGGCTTCAAACCTTTAAGCCCAATCCTGAGGTATTCCACTTGTCCACTGCGTGTCGTCCTTACATTCCTGTCCAGCATTGTGTCTTCTCGTAATTCATTAAGATATTCAGGCAGCAGGTCATTAATAGAAGGTAATTGACTTTTCTCTTCAGGGTCCTCAATCATTGAAGGTTCAAACAACCTCAAGCAATCTACATTCACGACTGAGTAGATGTGCATGTACGCTGGTAGATCAAGGTGAAAATAATTTTCACTAATCTTCTCAAGTATCCTAAAGGGTCCATACATGATAGGTTTTAGCTTTTCACCTTCCCCTTGCATCTTGTCCTTGCTGAGATATAACCAAACTTGGTCTCCAACTTGAAAACTATGCTCCATCCGATGCTTATCATGCCTAGCTTTGTACTTGGCCTGACTCTTTTCCAGTTGGTCCTGTACTGCCTCGTGGATCTCCTGGATCTATTCAATGAACCTAGCTGCCTTGTACACATCATTGTGTCTATCAACCATGGTATCTTTACCAAAGACAAAATCCAAAGGAGAACTTGGTATGAAACCAAGACAGGTCTCAAAAGGAGATCCATATATAGAAGAGTGTTTGGCTCTATTGTAAGCATGCTGCACATAACACAAGTGTTCATCCCAAAGCTTAGGGTGTTTGCTGCAATATCCTCTCAGTAACTGGATCATCGTCTTGTTAACTACTTCTGTCTGGCCATCTGTTTGTGGATGAAAAGTTGTGCTTTTCTACAATTTGGTATCCATTAGTTCCCACAGACTTGACCAAAACTTCCCCAAAAATTGGGTGTCTCAATTAGATACAATAGAAGTGGGTAATCCAAAATGAACCCATACATGTTCAAAGAACAATTTTGCAGTTTTTTCAGCTGTAACCTATTTACTACAGGGTATCAAAATACACATTTTGCTGAACCTATCCACAAAAACATATAGATAATGATGACCTTTCCTAGATTTATGTAGTCCTCCAACAAAATCCATGGAAATTCTTTCCCAAGGGTGAGAAGGAACTCGCAATGGAGTGTACAAGCCTAGTTTTTTGTTGCTGGGCTTGCTTTTCATACACATAGCACATCCCTTTACATATCTGTAAATTGTCTCACTCATTCTCGGCCAATAGCGGAACCTTTGCAAATGTGCAACTGTTTTACTTACCCCAAAGTGACCTGATATCAGAGAAGTGTGTGCTTCGCTAATTATCTTTATCCTCTCAGTTTGTGGAATGCAGAGTTTCCCACAATGATATAGGAGTTGGTCCTTCATGTGACAGTGCAATTCTTCTATTCGTTTTCCTTGACTCAAAGTTGCATATACATCTTTAAAGTCCATGTCCTGAGCATACTATTCTATGTAGCTTTCATGCAGCACAAAATTATGCTTAAGTATGCTAAATGCATTTATAATGGGTCTAGATAACATGTCTGCAACCTTTTTATGTATTCCCTTTTTATATCTAATGACTAAATGAAACTGTTGTAGAAAACCCATCCATCTGTAATGTCTTGATTGCTGCAACTTAGTTTGGGAGTGTAGATATTGAAGTGGTTGATGATCAGTAGGTATCACTGTTTCTTCGCCCATTAAGTAATGTTTCCACTTTTTCACACTCTAAACTAATGCATACAATTCTTTATCATATGTAGGATAGTTAAGTACTGCAGGATTAAAAGTCTCAGAATTATAACATATGGGTTTACCGTGCTATGTCAACATTGCTCCCATGGCATAGTCACTAGCATCAGTTTGGATCTCAAATGGTCTTTTTAGATCTGGCAGTGCTAGTACTAGTGCTATACTAATCATTTCTTTCAAGGTGTCGAAGGCTTTCTACTATCTTCCTTCCCACTAAAACACCTTGTTCAATCCTGTCAAGGCATGTAAGGGAGCTGTAATTGAGGAAAAATTTGAAATGAACTTCCTCCAATATTGTGCTGCTCCTAAGAAGCTTCTCACTTCCGAACAAACTTGGATTTAGGCTAGTTTACAATGATTGCCACTTTAGAGGGATCTATTTTCAATTCACCTCCCCCTACTATATGACCCAAACAATTTAGAGAGGTTTTTCCAAATTCACATTTGGAGAGTTCAACATAAAGTTTTTCTCCTTTCAAAACATCTAGTGTATGCTTAACATGCCTTAAATGTTCTTCCCATGTTTTACTCAAAATCAGAATGTCATCTAGATAAACAATAACAAAATCATCAAGAAAAGGTCTGAGTACATCATTCATTAATCTCATGAAAGTAGCAGGGGCATTGGTCAAGCCAAAAGGCATAACCAGCCATTCATACAATCCCTACTTTGTTTTGAAAGTAGTCTTCCATGTATCTTGCTCTGCAACTCTGACCTGATGGTATCCACTGTGCAAATCCAGCTTGGTGAAATAAACAACTTCCTTCAGTTGATCCAAAATATCATCTATGCAAGGAAGGGGATAACAATTTTTTATTGTTATCTTATTCAGTGCTCTGTATTCAATGCACATTCTCCACGAGCCATCTTTCTTTCTCACCAAAATGATTAGTGACCCACATGGTGATGTGTTAGGCCTGATGAACCCTTTCTCGAGCAACTCCTGCACCTGCTTCTTGATTTCAACATTCTCTAAAGCAGACAACCTATACATCCCAATGTTAGGGAATGGAACATCTTGCTGCAAAATAATATCATGCACTATTCCCTTTTTGGGTGGCATACCTTTAGGTTCTTGGAACAAGACATCATATTCTGAAACAATATTTTCTATATTAACTCACTGACTAGCATTACAACCCTCAAATACATTGGTTTTTTCAGGTTTTTTTTCCTTTACAACCATCAGTAGGAACTGTTTGCATGAATTTATCATTCTTTTCATCTATATTGAGTTTATGAGAGTATAATTATTCTTGATCTTATGAGCTCTTACAAAGTATTTGATTCCACCTTTAACAAGTAGATACTTGTTCTCAGCTCTATAGAAAATAGCCTTTCTATCATACAAGTAAGGAATTCCTAAAAAAATTTCACATATATACAAAGGAATTACATCTAACTCAACCTCATCTAAAAATGTTGACCCAAAAGAAAACTTGAGTTTGCACTGTCTAGTCACTTGTAGTTGTGCTTTATCATTCAACCATCCTAATGGGTATGGTTTCTTATGAGGTGTAGTTGCTAATCCCAATTTCTTTACAATTGGTTCAAAAATTAGATTTACTTCTGAGCCACTATCAAACAAAGTATCAATCTTTTGATTTTTTGAAACAACTCGAATATGGAAAAGCTCATGTCTTTTTCTCTCATGTTCGTCATCAATAACAGATTGAGCCAAATTACTAGTAGATGGTTCGGAATTCTTACATTTTATACCTGTGGCTGCAACGATTGTTTCGTCTCCCGAGTCTGACCCCAAATATTTTTGAATAGCTACAACAATCTTCTTCTTCTTCTTGCCCTCGGACTTCTTAGGTCTCAGCTTTGGATGCAGAATCCAACAATGCTCATCATCATGCCCATCATTTTTACAGTGAGTGCATGAAGCTTTCCTTTTCTGTGCAGTGTTAGCCTTCCTTGATTTCCACTTATTCTTTCTTTTCTCCTTTCTCTTGCTTACAGTGGGTTGGGATGGCCCCCCAACTTCTAGATTTCCATTCTTTCCTCTAGCTTCTAGATGAGTAGCTTGTACAGATACCTCATCTATACTAGTGGGATTAAACATGAGGATGGTATGCCTCATGTAGTTGTGTAGATCACCAATCTACTTCAAAAGATTTTATGGTGAGTCTAATGAGATACCCAACATCAATGCTCTCTTTTTGAACTCTTGAGTATACCCTTGCACACTTTTCCCTTTCAACTGCCGTAGAGTTTTCCAACTCATAATTGCTTGTTGCATGTAGGCCAATGGATAGAACTACTTTTTTATTGCAGCAACAAATTCACTCCAGACAGAGATGGTCTTACCATGCTTCTTCATATCAGCTTGGTTTCTTCCTTCCCACCAAACCAAGGCAGTGCCTCCTAGGCGTAAGCTTGCTAGCGGAATCTTACTCTTGTCCAACTCTATGTTCTGTACCATGCAATATACATCAATTTGTCTAATCTAGTTTTCCAACTTTTCAGCATTTAGCTCTCTATTATATATAGGCAAATCAAATTTAACATCTATTTTAATCAAAGATGCTTTCTTATTATGCACAGGGCTATTAGGATGTGTGGGAAAGCTTTCTTCTTTCCTTTTACATTTTGAGTTGTCATGGGAATGAGATTCATCCTCTTCTTTATCTTGTTTAGAACCTGATGAATCTTCATCCTTATGCTTTCTAAAGTCCCTATACATTTCTTCTACCATAGACTTTATAGCTACGAAACTTTCTATGAATTGAGGGTCTGGCCCCATAGAACCTTCCTCTAACATTGTCTTTCGAGAATTGACTCTCCCAATTTTAGGATTACTTTCCACCAACTCTCCTCCTAATTTGAGCTTTGATCTAGTGAGCATTCACAACTAAACCAACACAAGCTTATCTAACCTTACAACCTACTACTCTAATACCACTTGATCTGATAATCACCCTATGAGTGACATCAGTTGAAGTTTTATTAAACAAAAGATATTATAGAATCATGTGCTGGTGTGTTTTCTGTGTTATTTAAGCAACGGATCGATCAGATTGCCAATACACAGACATTTTAAATGGGAGGACAATAGAGAAATACATCAGGCAACCACAAAGACACAAGCAATTTTAATAAGGAGTTCACCACATCTCTGATCCAACTTTTAGTTGTGGCCTTGTTTTATTGTGTCTTTAAACAAAGAATTGCAATACAGGGACTCAATGTCAGTTCTCCTGAGGTAGGTTTTTCTTGGTAGGGTGGTTCTTGGATTCCCCAAGCCACTAGAGTACACAGTCTCTTCTTCCCACCATCTCTGTGACCTTCTGGTCTATAGTGGTAAGAGCCCAAAGTGGTGCTTAGCCCAAAAATATCCCTCTATGGGGTGGCTCAAACCTCTCAATCTTGGTGGTGCTCGATGATGCCACTGTATCAGCTCGGCCCTCTGTCTCTTCCTGATTTTGTCTTGCTTTACTGCCTTCTTCTCTGTGTATTCCATCCTCCTCTCGCGATTCTAGTCTTTCCTCCTTCATCTCTCGGACCTCACTCTGACTTGACTATGTATTCTGTCTCTATTCATGGCTTTTAGCCATTCGTTTCTATGCCTCTTTGGTTCCTCTTCCGCCTCTATCGATTCACCTTCTGTAGTTGTGGTTGGAGTTCCCTATTTGGCATCAGCATGAACGCTCAGGGAGTGGTCACACATCCTCATCTGAACAGCGCTAGCCTGCTCGTTGGTTTGTTTCTTCGGTTACTTCATGGATGTGTTCTTCCTCCACTATGGCAGTCAAATGGACTCCAAATCCCTTTAGAAAGCAACTTAATTCCCTGTTGATTTCGCTTCCTCCATCGGGCGCAATCTTAGCCGTCTGATCTAGGCTCCTCCAGATCCAACATCATATACACGTCCCATGCAGTTGACTTGGTCGCCTGATAACGCGTGATCAATGACAGTTTTCTCTCACCTCCACCGCCACGCATCAATCGTTGAGTGGGATCACTCCGCTATTCTCCAAAACTAGTTACCATTTAAGGGTGCCCCAATCAATACCGCTGGTTTCCAGAGCACGGGTCCTGCCTTGTATGATTAGCGCTTTTCATTTCTTCACTCACTGTTCTCTGGCTCCCAATGCGACCAAGTGCTTAAGGCTCCTCCATTTTGGCCCTGTTCACCTAGCGATGTGCAATTAGTGCTAGGCGCGCAGTAAAAATCACCTCCTTTTCCCGATCCAGGGCTCGTAGGGGCTAATTTGACCTCTTGCGCATTCTCCATGGGCCTCGATCACCGCGCTTTGACCGAGGTCCTCGTTGTTCCATGTTGGCTGCCACTACCATTGGTTCAGGGTGTTTTTGATTGTTGTTTTTGGAATTTCAAGAGATTTGTCCCAACTTGATACAGTCATGGTTCTTTGCCAGTCTTTAATGGATCCAATTCGGATCAATATAGGTGCTTCCTATATGGATGATGAAATCAAAACTTATAAAGCCTTATTTCAAGAATTTCACGATGTGCTTGCCAGGTCATATGAAGAAATGCCAGGAATCGATCCATCAATTGTTGTCCATGAAATTAAAATTTACCCAGATGCTAAACCTGTCTGGTAACATTTGCGTCAGATACATCCAAGAAAAACTGCTGCTATTAAAGCTGAAGTTGAGAAGTTACATCGAGCAGGTTTCATTTATCCAATTCCCTTAACAGATTGGGTATTGAATATTGTTCTTGTTAACAAAAACAAAGGAACGATAAGAATATGTATCGATTATATGGATATTAGCCGAGCTTGTCCTAAAGACAATTGTCCAACCCCCTATATCGATCAAATTATTGATGATTGTGGTGGCAGTGAAATGTTCTCCTTTATGGATGGTTTTTCCGCTTACAATGAAATCAACATACTCCCTGCTGATCAACCTAAAATAGCTTTCATTTGTCCATGGGGGACTTTTGCTTATTGCAAATTACCTTTTGGATTGAAGAACACCGGAGCAAGTTTTCAAAGGGCTATGTGTTATGCATTTCATGACATCAAGCACATTGTGCAGCCTTATCTCGATGATTTACCTACTCATTCATTATGTAGAGCCAATCATCTCACTCATTTACGAGCAATATTTATGAGATGTAGGCATTATTGAATTAGGATGAATCCACAAAAATGTGTTTTTTGTATAGAAATGGGTCGTTTACTGGGATTTGTTTTTTCGAAAGCTGACATTCGTGTCAATCCCTCGAAGGTTGAAGCTGTTGTCAAATTACCTCCTCCTTTGACTCTTCACCAACTCCAAAGTTTGCAGGGGAAAGCAAACATTTTACATCGTTTCATTCCTAACTATGTCGAGATAACAAAAGGTTTTACCAGGTTGTTGAAGCAAAATACTCCATTCTTTTGGGACGAGATAGCTGACAAATCTTTTGATGCACTTAAACACGCGTTGACCCATGCACCGTTATAGCATCCTCCCAACTACAACCAGGATTACTTTTTGTACCTCGTCGCTTCTCATTCCACCATTGGGATGGTTTTAGTTCAGGAAGATCAATTCAACAATGAACATGTGATTTACTATCTTAGTCAAACTTTGAATCTGACTGAGATTAAATATTCGCATGTGGAGAAATTGGCCTTGGCAGCTGTTCAAGTTGTCCAAAGATTTTGTCACTACATCTTATTACGCAAAATGATGGTAATTTATGACTGTAACCTATGAGGTATATTTTGACCAAACAATTGCTAGGGGGCAAGTATTCCAAATGGATAGTTATCCTACAGGAATTTGACTTGGAATTTGAAAAATCCAAGGTAAAGAAATCTTTGGTTTTTGCGGAACTGATGTGTGATTTCCTGCGTACTGATACGGGAACTATGGCGAAGAACCCATTATGGATGAATCCTTGTTTCTTATCAGTACTCTTGATCCATGGTATGGACATATAATTGTTTAATTCCAAACCCAATCTTGTTGGCCTGAAATCTCACAATCTCAATGAAGGAAAATATGTTTCCAATCACAATAATACAATATTATTGGAGATACACTCTATCGTTGTGGGGCGGATTCTATTTTCCGACATTGTCTAACTCATCAAGAAGCTAAAAAGGTTCTAAATGACTATCACTCTAGAGCATGTGGCAATCATATGTCTGGGTATGCCACAACCCAAAAGTTATTGCGCGTTGGTTATTTCTGGCCATCCTTATTTAAAGATTGTATCAGTGCAATTCGGAAATGTCAATTGTCAATTTTTTTATCGTAAGATGCATGCTCCACCTACTCCTCTCCACCCTATTATTGCCGTTGGTCCTTTCACAAAGTGGGTTATTGACTTTATTAGATGTACAACTCAATCAGCTGGGGGGCATGCGTATATCATCGTTGTGGTAGATTATTTTACTAAGTGGGCCAAGGCAATGCCTAAATTTTCGACAGATGGAAAAACTACTAAAACTTTTGTTTTCAATCATATAATTGCTAGATTCGGTGTTCCTCAAGCTATTATTATTGATCATAGAAGTCATTTTCGAAACATCATGATGACTGAACTAACAGATAAACTTGGCCTGCATCACGATAGTTCTACTCCATATTACCCATAGGCTAATGGTCTGGTTGAAGCAATCAAAAACGTTCTAGTCACTATGATCCAACGAATCATTGGTATTCATTGATTGAATTGGCATAACATGTTATTTTCAGCACTTTGGGCATATCGAACCTTAGTAGAAACATCAACTGGTTTCACTCCTTTTCAACTAGTTTACGGGTTGGAAGTAGTGTTAGCCATTGAATGCGAAATTCTGTCATTGCAAATAGCCATAGAATTACTTCAAGCCACTTCCGAAGAGGAGAAACGTTTGTTGTACTTAGCTCAACTAGATGAGAATCGACGTGATGCTGCATTAGCAATCGAGACTCATGCAAACCGAATAAAAGCCCAGTATGATCGAAATGTTACACCTCGTAATTTTTTGGAAGGAGACCTAGTTTTACTATACAATCAGGCAAACGATAAGCTAGGGGCTAGAAAATTTGTACTTATGTGGCATGGTCCTTATGTTGTTAAGTGAAAGATGGTAAAAGGGGCTTATGAATTGGTAGATTTTGACGGTGTCTCTTTGGGTAAACCCAGAAATGGGTTTTATCTGAAAAGATATTATGCTTAAATTTTGGTGTGGAGATTTATGTTAGAATAGTTTCTTTCTAAGTTGGTGTGTTTTAGATTAGAAAGTGTGCCTAGTTTAGAGAGTGTTTTTATCATTATTCTTGCTTATCTTGATTTTACTCTTCATATTGCAGATGTTGATGTCTCTTCAAAGATAAATTGGTTTTGCTTATGGTGCTTCTCATAGTACACGGAACATTTCTTCCACAACTTGGGTTATCTATTCAACCTCTGATGAGTTAGTATCTATGCATAGGGTAAGCCTCGGTCAAACAACGAATAACATTGCAAAGTATAGTGCAATGATTAAGTTATTATTTGAATCCATCTCATTTTGGATTCAGAGTTTGATTGCTAGGTTAGATTCTGAACTCGTTGTATTATAGCTTAACAGGGTTTATGCCATTATAAATCCAGTGTTATTAAGATTAATTTTGAGAGTTCGTCTCTTGGAATGTGAATTTGACTACATTGAATATCAACATATTCCAAGATATTTAAATACATTTAGTAGATGCAGTTGCTTCTCGAATGTTAAATATACATTTGCAAGAATCAAGACAGTAAATTTAAAAACATTCCATAAAAGATAGCCATGAAAGTACCATAGCATAGCATAGAAGTGTGTCAAATATACATCGTCTTCGATCATAAGTTGCAAAACACCTTATGATCAGCAAAAATGATAGTACAAAAAGACATAAAATGTTTTATGAGTCTACAAAGGCAATCATCCTATCCTTGATGATGATCACGATAAGAAACCACTACTCGGGCCACCCTATAAAGGAACCTCCTAAAAGGTCCTCGGACCCCAATCACGTAAAGTTGTAACCTAAGTGGAATATCATCTATGCTAGTCTCTAGAATATCTGCTGTCAAATGCTCTAGATGATTCTCCAGTTCAGTCAGGGTCTTTGTAGATTGGTCCTGTGGGGCTGGTACCACTGTAGCTGGGTGTCTTCTCATATAGGGCTGGAGAGTGGCTGGTCACCGTGGGCCCACATATTCATTTAAAACATTTTACTATCAATTTTGGACGATTTAAAAAAAATATATCAGTTTAAAATTTAGGAAGTGTTGAAAATGATTTTACCTGAATCATCCCATTGTTCTCCTGGTGGAAGAGCCATTTCTGGATCACCACGATAATCCATCCCAGCATATGGAAAATCCTGAATCACAAAAATTTGGTTCCTCAACCAACGAAAATACTCAGGTGGAAATCGGACAACCTTTGAACCCTCCTCAGGATGACGGGCCATCACTGCAACCCAAAGCATAATCCTAGGCTCTCAGGGAAGTCCAGCCTCAACGGACATTGAGTTTTGTTACTCTGTAACAAAGAGAGTGAGATCAACCTTGTTCGCAAGATCGATTATAAATTGACGACTCCGCTGGGGAACTGAATGTGGTTTTTTTATTTTCTTTTGTCTTTGACTTGAGAAACTTGTTCTTGTTTCTGGTTTTTGCTTGATGTGTGTGGGATTGGGTAGTTTTTAGGATTTGGATTGTTATTTTGCTTTTTTCAAATTTTCAAGAGGCTTACACCTTCTGTTTACAATACAGTGCAGACATCTCTGCTCTGTTCCTTTAGTGCATAGAGTGGTAACGCATCTGGTTATACTAGAAGCCTGCGGACCCTGTCAAAATTTTTGAAAAACCTAAAATGTTTTCGTCCAGTTAAGTTTAGGTTTTATTTACAATTTTTAGTCTCTGCCCAGATCTGCATGTGTCCTGTCAAAATTCTCTTGTGAGTAAGTTCTATTGGTGTTTTTGTTTTAGATGATTTTCTAGAAGTTTTGCATGCCTGGATTGGTTTTCACTCGGTCTCTGTAGTGACTCAAAGATTAGAAGCTTAAGAAGCCTTAGATTACCTTGGTGTCTTTTTGTCTTCTTGATGAGTCTGGCTGGTTTGTCAAATCTGCCCTTGGTGGGAAATAGATTTCATTTCTCTTTACAAATTTTTGAACAAACTTGGTCATAAGTTGTGAATTTCATTTTTATAAAAGAAAACATAGCTAGGTGTTTTTTGATTGATTTGTTATTTTGAATGCATTAATCCTTAGTTTACTAAATAAATAAGCAAAACGTCCTTGAAAATATTTGAAGCTTTTATTTCAATTAGGGTTTTAGAAGTTTTTAGATCTCAAGATTAGTTTTTCATAGTTTTGAGTGTTTTTCAAGAAATCGTAGATTCTCTTTTGAAAGAATTGTTTTCTGTAGTTTTGAGTGTTGAAAAAGAAAAGGGATTTTTTGTGAGCTTAATTAGTAGTCTCATTTTGAGTTTATTGAAAAAGACAAAAAAGATTTTCTTTTCATTTACATGTGGAAGGAAAGATTTGTTTTTCAAAGAATTGCATTCTCAACTCTTTCTTTTAGCTAGAAATTCATTGAAGGAAAAATGAATTGTTTATCATTTTAGGTGCATTTTTAGCATTTTTGGAGTCGAGTCTTGACACCATCAAAGTTTCATCTCCATACCTATTGAATTAAGAAATAACCCATAAAAATAACGCTAAATTAAAATTGATCTAGCAATATTTTTATTTCTAGGGCTCTTATCACCAATTTAGGTTACGCTAGTATCTTGGAGTAGGGAGTAATTAACTCTCCAAGATAGTTAAAACAAACAAGTAGCTATATCTTGCAGTAGGAAATAAATCCAATTGTAATTGATATAATCTAGGAAGCTCTTCTTAAAGGATTTAATCACGAGATCATGTCCGAACCTTTGAGACAATCAAGTTTGTCTCATTGGGAAAGATAGAAGATTTGCGCGTATTAAAAATGGTAAACCTCGGATTAACCATTGTTGAGGAGCCTGGGGTCACTTTTTGGTAAACCTCGGATTGATCATATCGGAGCTTCCAAGGGGATTGAGCTTTGTTACTCTGCCCTTGCACGTAGATCAGATTGTAGACTGTTCCCCTAGTTGTATTTGTTACTGTTGGTAACCTTAGTGACCATAATCTTAAGATTCTTTCCCAAGGTCAGGGTGAAGGATGGGTCTCACTATACCTGGAGAAGATGTTGACTAGACTCACTTGGACTCTCTAGGGGGTCCTCTTCACTTGAGACGGTTTTGTGAAGAAACTTGTGCAAATCTATTTCATTAAGCAGGTTGTCAAGGTAACTGTTCCAACCGCCATTTTTGTATTGAATTCTACGACATTGGATTTCATCACCAACTAGTGTTTTTGGTACGGAAAGCTACTGTTTGCATGTGGTTTGAAATCTTAGATTTTTTAGGCGTGTGATTCAATTGTTTGGTTCTTTAGAGACTTTAGGTGGTTGTATTGAGATTTTCTTTGTTTGCGTGTGAAGTAATTAAAAAATTAATTGTGGCTAAATTACCAAGACAATCCCGTAGACTTCGGGGGAAACCTCCCGAATATACACCAAGCCAGCTTGAAGGGCTACAAGCTCTTGTATCACCTAGTAACAGTAGAGTTGCGTCACCAGAGGCCAGAGAATCATCTTTAATTATTCATCCTGATTATCCAATTCAAGCACAAGAGTATATTGCTGTAGCAATTTCATTTTCCAAAGTTACTGGTAGTATTTCTTCTACTAGTGAATTAATTGAAGAACTAGAAATTTCTGAGCCTGAAACCAAACCTGCTGCTACTCCATCCTCAGGATTTGCTTCTCCAACATCTAGTGGTCCTGGTTCACCCAGGGTAGGAAGCATCATTACCCAAAATCTTCCTTCTGGACTCATTTCTATTGAAGAACTTGTTAGTTTACACAAAGATACAACTCTCCCTGAAAATCAACCAACTTTAGAACTTAGGGAGTGTCAATCAATGTTTCACAGTCCTTTTAGAAGTGACACTTGGTATGTATCATTGACGAACTTTTTAGAATATGTCCTTTGAATATGTCAAAATGGTCATCCATGTTTTCCCAAACACAGGAAACATTTTTATAAGGCGGTCCTTCTGTTCCTTCTGGGTATCAGTCACTCACTGGTACATTTTCAAGAGCATCTCTTTAACCAATTGAACATGAGATATCAACTGGTAATAACAAAACTCCACTATTGAGCGTAGAATAAATTCTTATGATGTCTGGCATTATTCCAAATCCACAACCTCAAGGTAGTCAGTTACCACTTGGAGGGTAACCTCAAGGTAGTCAATTACCGCCTAGAGGACAACCTCAAGGTATTTAGTTACCGCCTAGGGGGCAACCTCAAGGTACTCAATTACCACCTGGGGGGCAACCTCAATGTAGTTAGATGCCACCTGTGGGGCAACCTCGAGGACAATACATACCTTCGAGAGAGTACATACCTCAAGGTCAACTCCAGACTCAGTACATACCTCAAGGTCAACCCCAGTATCAATATATACCTCAAGGTCAACCCTAGTTTTAGTACATGCCTCAAGGTTATCAACCTCAAGGTCAATACCCAACTCAAGGTTTCCAACCGCCTTCTGGTCAACCATTTGTACAAGGAGTTGGAAACGTAGCTCTCAATTATCAACCCTACACTCGACCTGGTTATAGTCCTCAATATTCTCAACCTTTTATGGGTCGATACCCTGTAATGAACATGATGTGGGATCCATCTCAAACTCAACAGATTTTGCAACCTAATGTGCAGTTGTCAAGTCAACCTGGGAAACCTTTGGTTTCTTGTCCAACCCAGCAACCTATCCAGCCTACTGTTCAAACTTATGCACCTAGTGCAGTTCATCAGTCTGGGCCTAGTTCGCCTTGAACTCCGCCTCAAACTGCTGTGGCAATGATTGCAGTTTCTGTTCAATCTATGCCACCTACTTCTAGAGTATCGGCAGCTCTGGTTTCTACTATTCTTGTATCAACTCCTCAGACCTCTTTACCACAGTCAGGTACCTCAGTTCAGACTTTGGTTCAGATGCCTGTAGGACAACCTAGTCCAAGTACGGTTGTTACAAGTCAACCACAATTTACTTATCAACCGTACCAGGGACACTACCAATTCGGTCCTGCTATGCAAAACCTAGTTTATTAGTATCAACCGTACCTTGGATATACTTATCAGCAACCTCAACAACCCCAGTTTGGTCTGGTTAATCCTGGTCTTCTGGGAGGATATAATATTCCTAATCCAAATCCAATTCCAAGTTATCCTGGATATCCTCCTCCTGGGGATGGTCTTGTGACCCAAGATTTTCAAGACACTAACTGTTAGTTACCTTTTATTGCAACTTTGGATTTACCTGATTTGTCACACCTTACGAATGATCCAATTTACCATCTTCCGTATTGGCTGCCAATGCCTAATAAGTTTCCCAGTGATATCCAAAAGTTTGAGGGTAAGTCAGGACAAGGGCCATCAAATCATGTGATGACATATCACCTCTGGTGTGCATCTAATTCCATTATCGATGATTCAATTTTCTTACATCTTTTTCAACGCACTCTGATTGGTCTTGCTGCCAAATGGTACATTGAGTTACCACAAGGCCCTTTCTATAATTTTAGTCAACTAGCCACTTCTTTCTTAACTCATTTTTAGTTTCCTGTCAGATATGACAATGGCAAAAAATTATTAACTTCATTAAAATAGTCAACGTCCACATATATTTCAGATCATATTCATGAATGGCGACGTCGACGACGTTTAGTGAAAGTTTTTATTTTGGATCAAATTTTGGCAGAATGGTTTGTTAAATCATTATTACCTAAAATCACTGAGGATTTCTCTAAGGTAGGAGTTGTTACTGAAGAGCAAGTAATTGCTCAAGCTCAATACCTTGACCTCATTTATACGCAGTCAGGTACTTTACACGAAAAAATCCCCGACCTTTCGAAACAAAATCAAATAACTGCAGCTCCTTCAGGGTCTCATGCAACTAATGGTATGATTGGTTTAGTTAGTACGAAAAGGAATAAGAAATCTGCAAAGAATTACTCTCCTATTATAACTTTACTAGATTCCACAACAAGAGACTCTTCTCCTGAAATTCCTACCGAGATCCATGTCATAGAATATTCTACGACCAAGTTAAAATCAGAAGGTAAAAAAAAGTGGAAGAAGAAAAATAAAAAACTCAAAAGAGAAATCAGATAAAAATGAATCTACTGACGAGAAACATAAACCTCGCTATCCTTGTCTCATTTTGGTGAGGAGCACTTTACAAGAGACTGGCCACATCGAGCTAAGGTTTTGAAAATCGTCAAAGGTTCTCAAATGCCTGCTGTCTTGAATGATCCTTTTCCTAGTCAAGATAGTAAGATGATAGGTTCTTCCTCAAATGCCTCAAAATAACCCATTATGATGATGCCCCATGTCGGTATTACGACGCGATCACAAGATTATGGTAGTAAAAATCATGTTGGTTGTAAGGAAGAAGAATCTTCTAATTCAAACCCGTCAACTTCAACTCCTTCCAGTTCTGATCCGCTACAGATCGAGAAACCTAACCCAGACTTAGTCATCAAACTGCCCACTAAAGGTATACTTCGAAAGTCATATTTCAATCCACATGTGGGAGGTGCTCAGAACTATAACATTGTTGAAGATTTAGCTATTTCCCCTTCAGGAATGTCGGCTTTGGAGGTACCGCAATCATGCCCAGCACAGCGCAAATTGATATTGTCTACTATAGGAGCTATTGATATTCAGGATTCTAACCTTATAATATTCGATTTAGAGAATAGTACACCTCGCCTACCTCATCAAATGGATTTCCAGATTCCAGTGTTAGTCAAAACCAAACCTTGCTTTCGGACTCTGATTGATGAGGGAGCTTCTACGTGTATTATGTCGATTCAATGTTGGAGATCGCTTTGTTCTCCTACACTCAATCAATCCCCGACGATTCTAAAGGCTTTTGATGGCCAATCTTTTCATCCTTTTGTCATTTTATAGGATTTACCTATAGGGGTTCAAGGCAAAACTGTAAATCTAGATGTGGAAGTGGTTGATGCCCCTATAGATTACAACCTTCTCTTAGGTCGCAGTTGGTCTTACGCTATGACTGCTATTGTTTCATCGGTCTTTCAACTTATCAAGTTTCCTCATAATGGAAAGATCGTTACAATAGACAAGTTGACTTATTTTTCATCCAACCCAGCCTCTTCTGATAGTATTCAACATGTCGGTAAAATAGCTATCCCTTACAAGGATGTTGGTGTAGGTTTGATTAAAGATTCTGGTTTACGAGGAACTTTTTCTTTTCCTCCTCCTCATGTATCGCCTTCTTTTGCAGCTATTCATATGATTTCATCAAACACTATTTCTTTTGATGATCCTTGGATCGTGCCTTCCGATTTTGAGGTGGACTCATTTGGTGATGCGATGCCTTTGAGTCCCTATGAAGTTGCATATCAGGCTATATAGTCATTTTCTAACTCTTGTTCAACGAGATCTGATCCAATGAGTGTGGTCCATGGGGAATCACTTTCAATATCAACCTCAGCTTCAACAACTTTTTCTGATCCTCTTCATACTGATGAGAATATTCGTGAACTTTTGTCTGTTGATGATTTACCATGGGAATATCTTCATCATTAATCTTCATTTCTACCTGAGTTTGATCATTTTTAAAATGATTTCTCATTTATTTTTACAGTTGATTATGTCAAAGAACCATAGAATCCATTGCAACATCCTGATTCTGAGTTGAATTTGGGAAATATTTCTCAAACAATTCCTATTGACATTTCAGTTAAAATCGGAATTATTGAAAAGATTCATATAGGTGCTTCTTGTATGGACGATGAAATCCAAACTTATAAAGCCCTATTTCAAGAATTCCGCGATGTGTTTGCCTAGTCATATGAAGAAATGCTAGGAATTGATACATCAATTGTTGTCCATGAAATTAAAACTCACCCGGATGCTCAACCTGTCCGGCAATGTTTGCGTAAGATACATCCAAGAAAATTTGTTGCTATTAAAGCTGAAGTTGAGAAGTTACTTTGAGAAAGTTTCATTTATACAATTCCCTTAATGGATTGGATATCGAATATTGTTCTTGTTAAAAAAAGCAAGGAACGATAAGAATATGTAGCAATTATAGGGATATTGATCGACCTTGTCCTAACAACAATTATCCAACCCCTTATATTGATCAATTTATTGATGATTGTGTCGACAGTGAAATGCTCTCCTTTATGGATTGTTTTTCCAGTTACAATCAAATCAACATACTCCCTGCTGATCAACCTAAAATGGCTTTCATTTGTCCATGGGGGACATATGCTTATTGCAAATTACATTTCGGATTGAAGAATGCCAGAGAAACTTTTCAAAGGGCTATGTCTTATGCATTTCGTGACATCAAGCACATTGTGCAGCTTTATCTCGATGATTTACTTGCCCATTCATTACGTAGAGCCGATCATCTCACTCATTTATGAGCAATTTTTATGAGATGTAGGCATTATCGAATTAGGTTGAATCCACACAAATTTGTTTTCTGTATAGAAACGGGTCATTTACTGGGATTTGTTGTTTCGAAATCCGGCTTTCATGTCGATCCCTTGAAGGTTGAAGCTATTGTCAAATTACCTCCTCCTTCGACTCTTCGCCAACTCCAAAGTTTGCAAGGGAAAGCAAACTTTTTACATTGTTTCATTCTTAACTATGCCGAGATAACAAAAGGTTTTACCAGGTTTTTGAAACAGAATACTCCATTCTTTTGGGATGAGATAACTGACAAATATTTTTATGCAATTAACCATGCATTGACCCATGCACCATTATTGCATCCTCCCAACTACAACCAGGATTACTTTTTGTACCTCACCGCTTCTCATTCCACCATTGGGATGGTTTTAGTTCAGGAAGATGAATTCAATATTGAACATGTGATTTACTATCTTAGTTGAACTTTGAATCTGTCTGAGCTTAAATATTCGCATGTGGAGAAATTGTCCTTGGCAGCTGTTCATGTTGTCCGAAGATTTCGTCACTACATAGTGATATACCATAGCATAGAAGTATGTCAAATATACCATAGCATAGAACTGTGTCAAATATACATCGTATTCAATCATAGGTTTAAAAACACCTTATGATCGGCAAAAATGATAGTACAAAAAGACATAAAATGTCGTATGAGTCTACAAAGGCGATCATCCTATCCCTGATGATGATCACGATAAGAAACCACTGCTCAGGCCACCCTAAAAAGGAACCTTGTAAAAGGTCCTGGGACCCCAATCACGTAACGATGTAACCTAACTGGAATATCATCTATGCTAGTCTCTCGAATATCTGCTGTCAAACGCTCTAGATGATGCACTAATTTGGTCAGGGTCTCTGTGGATTGGTCCTCTGGGGTCGATACTGTTGTATCTGAGTGTCTTGTCTCATAGGGATGGATAGCAGTTGGTCGTCGTGGACCCACATCTGCATTTAAAACTTTTTACTATCAGTTTTGGATGATTTAAAAAGGAAAAAAGATTAGTTAAAAAATTAGAAAATGTTGAAAATGATTTTACTAAATCATCCCATTGCTCTCCTGGTGGAAGAGCCATGTCTGGATCACCACGATAATTCATCCTAGCATATGCAAAATCCTAAATCACAAAAAGTTGGTTCCTCAACCAATGAAAATATTCAGGCGGAAATCGGACAAACTTTTAACCCTCCTTAGGATGACGGGCCATCACTGCAACCTAGCAGATAATCCTAGGCTCTCGGGGAAGTCCAGCCTCAACGGAAAGCTATTGTGGGACCAACATAGGGACCCTCTCTAGGCCAAAGCTCACAATGTGGAAAACATATCCAATGTTTCTTAGTTGTCCATTCTTTGCTCTAGTCAGTTGTCCTTTTACATTCACCAACATAGCTTCGCACTAGTTGAAGATGGTGCCTCGGTAACATTCTACTGTCATTCGCATTTGGGATCTGGTAACCACATGCAATGCTACATTTCCACATACTCTAGTGAGAGTAAATTCAATCACTTTAAGTTCAGGGTGAGAGATAGTCTTAATATCTATCCCTTTGTCCTCTGTTTGGGCATTGCAAAACTCTAGTCGAAGACTAGCGACAGACTAGCCACCTGGCCTAGTCCTGAATAGAGATAATTGTTCACCTCTCTTGGGCAAACTAGTTAAGGAATAAATTTCCTCTAGCTATATTTCGAGTCGGCGGCCACCAATCATGAAACATTGGTCCTTTGTGCTCCACCTGTCTACCAGCCATTACAAGAAGTCTACCTGAGCCCTCATGCCGGGTATGGCCCAGAATTTAAATAGTCTACATGCTTTTAATGCCTATACTGTAGGTGGATGAATTAATGCGGAAATATCCACATTTTCGTGCTCACGTTCCCACCAAATGAGCATTTTGTATATCCTACACTACAAAAAGGTGGATAAGAACAATTTAGTTCAAAATTTTTGGGTGGAAATGGAAAAAATTGAAATTTTAAAACTTATTTCACGGGGTCCACACCCGCTAATTAGGGACAGTACATAGGTCCACACTCATCCTTAAGAATAGGTGTGCGACCTAGACTTTTTCCTTTATAAAAAAATGTTGGGGTCCGTAGGGGCTGCATATTACACTTGCAAAACCCCGCGAGCGGTTTTTTAAACAAAATTTTCCTTAAAAAATCAATTTTTAAAGCCCTAAAATGAAAATTAAATAGTTGAAATGCAAGATAGGAATGATCTTGATTACATGGAGCTGACGCTTTTTGATTCCAACGGTTGGATTTCCACAATATTCACAGGAATTTTCTTACCCAAAAGCTCTTACTTCTTACTTTGAAGTCAAACGGTAAAAATGAATTTACAAAAGCCCTTTTTATAAGCTTTTTTGAATAAAGAATTTTTAATTTGTTTATTTTTCACTTTAAAAGGGTAAGTTTTGATGCATTTTTATTTATTTTAAATAGGTATGAGTAATGTTTTGAGTTTTTGTGCAAAATATTGGATTTTCAAGGAGAATTGATCATTTTCAACAAAGAGCATACTTTTTCACTTTTGTCAGACTCTTCCAAAATTTACGAAAAAGCAAAACATTGGAGTCCTCTTTAAGCTCTTATCTAACTCTTAAAATATGAAAAGATTGCTGAGTTTTTTCTTTTTAAAATTGTTAAAATGGAATTAAAAGGACAGTCCACTTACAACTCTTTTCTGACCATATAAACATCAAGAGATTGCCAAACTTTTGTTGTTTCAAGTTCGATATTGGTTATAAAACAACGTGTTTTAGATCGCTCTTTTTACCTTTTCAGACCAGAGCCACTAAACATGAAAAGTACTCCTTGATCGTAATGGTCAAGTGGCTCTCTCAAGTATTATTTTATACTTTTTCGTGCTTGGGAGACAAATTTACGAAAAAAGACAACCATGGAGTTTTCTTAAGTTTTTCTTCTGACTCCTTAAAATTGAAAAACACTGAGTTTCTCCTATACTCGACTCGTTAAAATTTGACAGTAAAGGACCTATTCAATTTTAAACTCGAACAGACCACTCCTTCTTAGGGTTCGAATTTTAAACTAAGTTGGACTCATCTAAAGGATGAGCTTATAATCAAGCAAATGTTATCCTCCTCGAGCTTGTCAAAAATAAAGAGTTACTTATGATAAATGGTGGGGAAAAAGAGAGAAAAATGAACCTGTTTGTTATACTTTGTGTTTTAGAAAAGCAGTTAAACCACTCTTGAACATGACATTTTTTTTTTCACCTGGGTTGGGAAATCCTTTACCTAACAGTTAATCAAACCATACTGAAAGTCTTCAACTGGTTTCTAGGTATTAGCTTTGGGTCAATTGTCACCAAACCATCTGCAGTGTCGTTATGTGTTTAAGAGGTCAGTTCAAATAAACCATTCATTTGCAAATATCTGTCATCCATTTTGACCATCCCTAAGTTAGTCCTTGCCAAATATATTTCTTCAAAACTTGATCTATGATTTCGTGTTGTGGGCTTGCCTACGACGGATCGCTTTCTATCGACTCCAACTCATTATCTAGAAAGATGATCTAGAAATCGTCAGTACCTTGGAATCTGGATGCTCTAATGCTAGGTTTCTCACCTTCGACGACAGGTTGCATCATTGACCTTCGATCCAAGGATTCCTTGACATGTTCGACATCAACTCATCTATTCACATTTCATGGATTATACTGAGTACTTTGAGAGCCATTGACATTATTGGGGGTTTCTCTCACACTTGTTAATAGTTCACATCATTGACTGGTAATCAAATGGTTTCTACTATGTTTGACTTCGACACATTCATTCACATGGATAGAATCGTACTAGTTCGGGAAGCAAAAATCAAGACCCTGGATCTAGTTTCCACCATCCAGGCTGCAAGGAATTTTGTTATTCATTATATAGTGGACTATTCATAAATAGATGGTTGTGCCCATACAATGTCTACATATGTCTATACTCGTGATGTATTACAAAATCATTCCTGTATCAGAGCAGTTTAGATAGTTTTCTAGTCAGTTTTGATCTGAATATGGGAATGCCTACCTCAGCGATGATATGTTCACATATATATATTTTGCATTGAACTTTTTTACAGGTTCTGACTGAGGTGTCCATAAGATGATCCTTGAAATGATAAATTACTTCACTCTTCTTAGATGACAAATGCTATCCTCATCTATTACAGACTTCACACTTTAGGGGGCAATCTATTGCACAAAAATTGTCACCTTGACATTCTGCAATCTGTGTGAGTCTATCACCACTCATACTTTCCTCCTTTGCAAGTCTTAAACCTTAGTTCTTCATATCAATTCTTGAAAATAAGAGAAAGTCCTTAAAAATCTCTAAAATTTTGGTTCCACACTTTCTCTTAGCATCACCTGTGGTCCCGTACCTAATGGTCATGTCCCCTGCGAACTTGACCACTCTGTCTCTATGTTATGGGTGTGGACCCCTGTAAAAGTAAAAAAGGCGCAAGTACATTCTTAAAAACTCACTTTGAGTCATTTCTGGAAGCTTCTAGAGGGAATCTTGAGGTGGCAAGCTCACTCCTTTAAGGTTCATGCATCCCATACCTTAAGGAGCTAACCCCTTGATGTGAGGAGCTTATCCCTTTGAAGGAGGATTCTATCCCTTCATAGGTGGACCTATAACCTCCATCCTTTGCACTATAAAATGAACCATTGGACTGGTTACTGAGGCGGTTGAAAGCTAAATATTTCTGAGGTCAAATGTTGCTAGAACTTAGTCTTCCTAATTGAGCTTTTGAGAGGAGAGATTACATACCTTTTTTATCTCATTTGGAAGATATTGAGGCTTGTCAAGTAGAGGAGATTCCTGTTTGGGCCCTGGCAAGAGCTTGTACAACATCAAGGCACCAAAGGGTGTAAAGTTATTCTATTTCAAACTTAATACAATCAAGTTTATTTTTCTTAATAAGCTGTGTTTTATGGTTTATTTCATGGATTCCTTGATCACCATGATGAACATGATTTATTATATTATCTATGCAAGTGTTATTTGATGTGTGCTTGTTTGTGATTGCAGGTTCTCTAAAGGAAACTCTTTCGAACGGTTGAATCATGGCTACCACAAACTAGCGTTGGACTTAAGCTGGGGTCTAAACACCTATTTAGTTTTTATTAATGAATCGCAATATATTCAAATAAAGGTAGATTTGCTTGTCCTGCTTGTTGCTAGATATCTTTTGATACTAGGGAGATCGGCCTTGTCCGCAAGATTGATTTATCCGGCCAACAAGCCTCACTGATCGGGTGTTTAGACCCCTCAAACACTTGTATCATTTTACAATAGAAATGAGGAGCTTTGAGCTTTGAAATAAGGACATCTCCGCACTGTTCCTTTAGTGCACAGAGCGGTACCACATCTGGTTATACTGGAAGCCTGCAGACCCTATTAACATTTTTGAAAAACCTAAAATGTTTTCGTCTAGTTAAGTTTAGGTTTTATTTATGATTTTTAGTCTCTGCCCAAATCGACATGTGTCCTGTCAAAAGTCTCTTGTGAGTAAGTTCCAATGGTGTTTTTGTTTTAGATTATTTTCTGTAGGTTTTAACCCCATACAGAAATTACCTGCATATGATTCTAAATCACAGGAAAAATAAAAATGTGAGAGCATAACACATAAAACACATATACACAGAGATTTCCCTGCCCAAAACCAGGACAACCAGCTTGATTTTTCATTATGTTCCTTTCAATGTTACAATACATATTTATACATGCTGAAGCATCCAATACCATGGAATGAAAACCATAGGTAGGTTCGCCCAACCTAATATAGGGTCCAATTTTTTTTTTCCCGTGACGCTGCCCCAGACCCCATAGAGGGGGGCTACCGCCCCCCTTGTGACCCCCCCATTGCGCAATCGGCGCAACGAAGGGGGCTTCGCCTCCCGTCTAACCCCCCAGTTCACTACGTAGGTTAGTCATGGAAAGAATATAACACAACCCAACAATCTCCCACTTGTTGTTTTCTTTCCACAGGGGGCCAAAAGAGAGCTTAGTCATTTTTCCAGCCCTGAAATGCCCATTGTTTCTCTACACCAAGAGAACTTCTCAGAGCTCATAGATTTTGTCAATGCATCTGCAGTATTCTTCAAAGTGTCCACCTTCACCAGAAACACCTTTTTGTCTTCTATCATATCCCTCACAAAGTGATACTGAACATCAATGTGCTTTGTCTTTGAATGATAAGCAGGGTTCTTTGCCAAGAAAATTTCACTTTGGCTGTCACAGTCTATCCTTATAGCTCCCTGTACTAACCCCATACTTGAACACAATCTCTGCAACCAAACTGCTTCCTTGCTTGCATGAGTGGCTGCCATGTATTCTGCCTCTGTAGTTGATAGTGCCACTACAGATTGTTTCTTACTCATCCAACTGACTGCACCTCCAAATAGGTTAAACACATACCCACTTGTAGATCTTCTCTGATCCAGATCTCCAGCCCAGTCTGCATCAACAAAGCCACGAATATCCAACACTCTGTCCAATCCTGGTCTTCCTTTGTAGCACAAACCATAATCACTAGTGCCACGCAAATACCTGAAAACCCGCTTCACTGCTCTCCAGTGCTCCTTCCCTGGTTTTGACATAAACCTGATCAATACTCCCACTACATGTGCAATGTCTGGTCTAGTACAAACCATTTCATACATCAAGCTACCGAATGCACTTGCATATGGAACACGGGACATGTCCTCTTCCTCTTATTATGTCTTGGGACACTATTCAGCAGATAACCTCACACCTACAGGAATAGGAACCTTCACTGGTTTACTATCCTACATATTAAACCTCTGTAGTATTGTCTCAACATATTTCCTCTGGTTTAACCAGAGCTTCCTCTTTGCCCGATCTCTTTTAATTTCCATGCCTGAAATATAGTTTGCAGCACCGAGATCTTTCATGTCGAATTTGGAGGACAATTGGGTCTTCAAATCCTGGATAATTTCTTTGTCATTTCCAACCAACAACATATCATCCACATACAAGACCAGATAAATAACACGGTCACCAATTAATTTAAAATACACACAATGATCTGCTTTGCTTCTGGTGAAGCCAAGTCCCCATATAAATGTATCAAATTTCTGATACCACATCCTTGGTGACTGTTTTAACCCATACAGAGACTTCTTTAACTTGCATACCAGTTCTTTCTTACCCTTCACCGCAAAGCCTTCAGGTTGCTTCATGTAGACTTTCCTCTTCCAAATCCCCGTGAAGAAATGTGTTCTTCACATCCATCCGTTCTACCTCAAATCAAAAGTTAGAGCAACAGATAAAAGTAATCTAATAGAAGTTACCTTTGGCAACAGGAGAAAAAATATCACAAAAATCAATTCCTGAACACCCTGGAATAACCTTTTTGCTACCAACCGAGCTTTTGTATTCTCCACCTTCCCTTCTGCATTTGTCTTCTTCTTGAATACAAACCATTACTGCCAATGTGTTTCCTTCCAGCTGGCAACTCCACCAGATCCCAAGCCTCATTTTTGTGCAAGATGCCATTTCATCAACCATGGCCTCTTTCCAGAGTTTTCCTTCCTCTGAATCCACTGCTTCCTTCATAGTTCTGGGATCATCATGAGTAACCGACAAAGCAAAGTTTGAATATAAATCAGATGGACTATACCTTTCTGGCTGCCTTCTTTCTTGAGGTGATCTTCTCACAGCCGGAGTTTGTGGCTCTTCATCTTCTGATTCCTCCTCTACTACAGAGTCTGATTTTCCTCCTTTAGTTCAAACTCTATCTTCACAGGTTCCTTTGGTTGGACTTCATGTTTAATAACATCTTTCACCTCTCTGAACACCACATCTCGACTGTACACAACCTTCCTGTTTACTGGGTTCCAAAGCTTATAACCCTTTAAACCATCCTTATACCCAATAAAGATGCACTTTTCAGATTTAATATCCAACTTGGTTCATTTCTCCTTTGGAACATGTACATATGCATCACATCCAAATACCCTCAGATGTGAAAGAGAGGGTTTCTTACCAGTCCATACTTCTTGTGGAGTCTTATCCTCCAACGCTGAAGAAGGTGACCTGTTGACCAGGTAACATGCAGTATCCACCGCCTCTGCCCAGAATTCCTGTCCTAACCCGGCACCACTGAGCATGCTTCTTTCTCTTTCCATCAACCTTGTTCATTCTTTCTGTGACTCCATTTTGCTGAGGTGTATATGGAGTAGTCT
>APFE030729296.1:110491-141156 GCA_000404065.3 Pinus taeda
AATGCATTAGTCACGTGGATAAAGTGTCTAGCCTTCCTCCTACAAACGACATGAAATAACTAAGAAATGCATGCATAAGCAAAGAAAGATGAATGGTTTGAGCAAGTGAAGTAGGCCAAAATGAGCCCGAATTGTACCAAAATTGGGGCTCATCAGAAAGCAGACGGACAGACCTTTCCAACGAGAACACTTGGAGTTGATGTGGACATCGGGAAGGCCTCCAAACGTGGGTCCAAACAAATGCAACGCATAGAGGAAAAATTTCCAGTATGGCCCAGTTATGCTCTATGTTTGGCCCAGTTTTGCCTAGTTTGACTTTTTTACTTTCCTAATGGAAAATCTATGATGTAATTTGATAAACATTGATGGATCATGATGTAAATATGTTGGATTTTTACTTGTAGAGGTAGATTCATCATCTTAGAAGTTGTTTCAAACTGAATGAATCAATTTCCTTGTTTCTAGAGGCATGCTGTTATGTTGCCTAGATTCCAGTTCTCAGTTTAGGATCAATTGGATCAGCTCCACATGTGAGCTCGACCCCTAGAGGCAAGGAGGAGCTATGTTTGTCTATATTATGTTGTTGTTCAGTCATTATCATGGTTGTACTCTTGAGAAAGCCTTGAGCTTCATTGTACTTTCATATCAGTAGTTTGGCTAAGGAATTGAGACTAGGGTTTGCAGCACTCTTTGGGATCCATGCAGAAATTTGTCTTGGTATAGTACTCTCTTGTTTAATTGTGAATTTGTTTATTTATGTAATTCTCTATCTTATCTCTTCATAAATAAACAAACAAGAGTGTAAGTAGAATCCATTGAAAATGCAGTGCTCTACTTGAGGTTTGCTTTAGTTTCTTGATGTTTTCAGCTGTTTGGAGAGGATCCATGATTTTCCTTGCCCTCTTCAGCTCCTCACCTATCTATTCCTTCCATCTCATTTCATTTCAAGTGCCAAAACGATTGCCTACCTTGCCCCATTGAGACCTCTGTAGGACTGTGCCTCATTCCCCACACCCAAAATCCGCCTTCTCATCTGAGCCAACAAACTTATAATTTTATTCATTCAAACTACTTTGCACCTATACCTAGCCTAAAATCAATATTTAAATCAGTCATCTCAAGCCTTTAGTGATTATTTTTCACTGAGTTGACCCGGAGAGAGCCCTCTCTTGTCCTCGTAGGGCTAGCCACTAGGCTGAGCGTGGTTTGATGTGGACCTAGAAGCTTACATTTTCAGCCTGAGATAAATCTAGGATCTAACACAAGCATCTGATAGTACATTGTCCCTCATCTGATCTCAACTAGGTCTCTGACATAACTGACATGCAACAGTTATCCATGAGTGAATCCTCAGTTATCTAAAATAATAGTTGTCATATGCATGCAAGCATTAACAAACTATATTTTAATATTTTAACAACTTGTTAAAATAATCTAACTGGAATTGACTAGTTAGAACTAAGTCAACTAATTCTCTCATTATAGAACTCATACTTATTCCCTCAATCAGTGGAGGAAATTAAGGATAAATTCCTCAATCAGTGGGACAACTCATGTGCATGCTCACAAAGACTTCAAATTCGAGTTTCCTTAACTAATTAACTCAACTGAATTAGTTAATTAATACTTCCAACTGTTGTTAAGACCAAGATTAATTTTACTTCCCATAGATAGACTAGGGACTGCTATAAATAGGAAGGGACCCAGAAATTTTATTTTTAGAACTTTCTATTTTTAGAAGTTTCGTCTCTCACCCAAGGTGGCCAATGACATCACTAGCCAAACTACTATTTTTAGACATTCTATTTTTAGCACATTCTAAATTTAGCATTTCTTGTTGCCCACTTTTCAACAGTTCACTATTGTCCAATTCTCCTTCCCTGGTTTTGACATAAACATGCTCAATACTCCCACTGCATGTGCAATGTCTGGTCCAGTACAGACCATCGCATACATCAGGCTACCGACTGCACTTGTATATGGAACATGAGACATGTCCTCTTCCTCTTCTTGTGTCTTGGGACACTGTTCAATAGATAACTTTACACCTACATGAATAGGAACCTTCACCAGTTTACTATATTGCATATTAAACCTCTCCAATATTGTCTCGACATACTTCCTCTGGTTTAGCCATAGCTTCCTCTTTACCTGGTCTCTTTTATTTCCATGCCAAAAATATAGTTTGCAGCACCAAGGTCTTTCATGTCAAATTTGGAGGACAATTGGGTCTTCAAATCCTGGATAATTTCTTTGTCATTTCCAACCAGCAACATATCATCCACATACAAGACCAGATAAATAACACGGTCACCAATTAATTTAAAATACACACAATGATCTGCTTTGCTTCTGGTGAAGCCAAGTCCCCGTATAAATGTATCAAATTTCTGATACAACATCCTTGGTGACTGTTTTAACCCATACAAAGACTTCGTTAACTTGCATACCAGTGCTTTCTTACCCTTCACCGCAAAGCCTTCAGGTTGCTTCATGTAGATTTCCTCTTCCAAATCCCCGTGAAGAAATGTTGTCTTCACATCCATCTATTCTACCACAAAATCAAAAGCAACAACAACAAATAAAAGTAATCTAATAGAAGTTACCTTGGCAACAGGAGAAAAAATATCACCAAAATCAATTCCCGACACCTGAATAACCTTTTGCTACCAACCGAGAATTGTATTTCTCCACCTTCCCTTCTGCATTTGTCTTCTTCTTGAACACCCATTGCTGCCAATGGGTTTCCTTCCAGCCGGCAACTCCACCAGATCCCAAGCCTCATTTTTGTGCAAAGATACCATTTCATCAACCATGGCCTCTTTCCAGAGTTTTCCTTCCTCTGAATCCACTGCTTCCTTCATAGTTCTGGGATCATCATGAGTAACCGACAAAGCAAAGTTTGAACATAAAGCAAATGGACTATACCTTTCTGGCTGCCTTCTTTCTTGAAGTGATCTTCTCACAGCCAGAGTTTGTGGCTCTTCATCTTCTGATTCCTCCTCTGCTACAAAGTCTAATTCTTCCTCCTTCAATTCAAACTCTATCTTCACAGGTTCCTTTGGTTGGACTTCATGTTTAATAACATCTTTCACCTCTCTAAACACCACATCTCGACTGTACACAACCTTCCGTGTGACTGGGTTCTAAAGCTTATAAACCTTTAAACCATCCTTATACCCAATAAAGATGCACTTTTTAGATTTACTATCCAACTTGGTTCATTTCTCCTTTGGAACATGTACATATGAATCACATCCAAATACCCTCAAATGTGAAAGAGAGGGTTTCTTACCAGTCCACACTTCTTGTGGAGTCTTATCCTCCAACGCTGATGAAGGTGACTTGTTGACCAAGTAATATGCAGTATCCACTGCCTCTGCTCAGAATTCTTGTCCTAACCTGGCACCACTGAGCATGCTTCTTGCCTTTTCCATCAACATCTTGTTCATTCTTTCTGCGACTCCATTTTGCTGCGCTGCATATGGAGTAGTCTTCTGCCGTGCTATACCACACTTCTTACAGAATTCTTCAAATTCCTTTCTGCAAAATTCTCCACCATTATCTGTCCTCAGCACCTTTATCTTCTTCTCTATCTGATTTTCCACCAGAGCCTTAAATTCCTTAAACCTATCAAAAACTTCATATTTCTTCTTAAGGAAACATATCCATGTATTCCTTGAGAAGTCATCTATAAATGATACATCGTACACAGACTTACCCAGTGATGGAACTTTCACAAGTCCAAACACATCACTGTGCACAAAATCTAATAGTTGTTTCGTCCTCTTACCTCCAGAGGGGAAACTTACCCGATTTTGCTTCCCATATACACAATTTTCATAAAAATCAAAATCGAGAGAGCTATTACTCATACCTTCTACCATACCTCTACCATGAATTATTCAAAGGCCCCTCTCTCCAATATGTCCAAGCCTTTGATGCCACAACATGGTCTTCTCTCCAGAGACCACTAGATTTTCTGCTCCATTTTTAGGAACCATAGAACTATTGTACCCATCAATAACAGTGCTACCTTGCAGCTTTTACAGAGTTCCAATCCAAACTCCCCGCATTAATACCAGTGCTCCTTGAACCATCTTGTAGGTATCCTTCTCAAACACTATCTTTACACCTACATCATCCAACTTGCTTACAGAAATCAAATTTTTGGCCAATGCAGGAATATGCAGAACACCCGAAAGGGTTCTAACCCTTCCACCTTGCAACTTCGACTTTACTTTTCCCCGACCAATGATTCTAGCCTCCCTATCATCTTCTAAGAAGACATCACCACCATCGTATTTCTCATACTCGCAGAACCACTCTCTATGGGGAGTGAAGTGAAAGGATGCACCTGAGTCAATTAACCATGCCTCATGATCTACATGTGTACTTGAAGAAGCTAAGTACACATCCCCACCTTCATCTGAGGTGGTTTTCGCCTCTGCAGAAGGAGCGTCATCATATCCATTTCCTTTATCAGGAGCTTTAGATTTACAATCCCTTCTGAAGTGCCCTTCCTTTCCGCATTTCCAGCACACCACATTTATAGGTTTTCCTGGAGATTTAGATCTCCCTCTAGATTTATATCTCCCACTCAATGACTTATTTTTGTTTCTATTTTGGGAACGTCCTCGTACAGACAAGGCATCACCATTCTTGTTGTCGATATTTTTCCATCTCATCTCCTCCGTTAGCAAGGCTGAGACTATTTCATCAAACTGCAAAGCAGTTGCATTGGTACCTATTGCAATAACAAGATTATCCCACAAATCTGGTAGAGAACACAACAAACTGATGCACTTATCTTCATATGAAATTTTAATATCAATAGATGATAACTGACTTACCACAGTATTAAACGCATTTAGATTCTTTGTCACCAAGTCTCCATCTTTCATCCTCAGGTTATACAGCTTTTTCCGTAGGAATAGTTTATTCACCAGAGACTTAGATTGGTGCAAAGTCCCTAACTTGTCCTAGAGAGCCTTCTTCGTAGCTTCCCCTGATACATTCAGCAATATTGAATCTGAGACACACAATCGTATTGTGCTCTTTGCCTTCTGATCCAACTTCTTCCATTCTTCATCGGTCACTCCTGTTGGTTTAGTACTCGGATCTACCGCGATCCATTGATCTTTATCCAAAAATAGATCCTCCATCTTGAGTTTCCACAACTCAAAACTATGACCATTGAACTTCTCAATCTCTATCTTTCCACTGCTCGCCATTTTCTTTCACCACCAGAATCGATCTCGCAGATCTCCCACTCAACAAGGTCTACCATAGGCCCAAGTGAAACCCCTCAGCAACAAAGGCGCCCCCTTGAAGCCAAAACAACTCTGATACGAAATGTAGGTTTTAACCTCATACAAAAATTACCTGCATACGAATTCTAAATCACAGGAAAAATAAAAATGCGAGAGCATAACACATAAAGCACACATACACAAATATTTCCCCCAAATCCCAAAACCGGGACTACCAGCTTGATTTTTCATTACGTTCCTTTCAATGTTACAATACATATTTATACATGCTGAAGCATCCAATACCATGGACCGAAAACCATAGGTAGGTTCGCCCAACCTAATATAGGGCCCAAAAAAAAAAATTCCCGGGGCGCTGCCCTGGACCTTGTAAAGGGTGACTACCCACCCCCCACTGCGCAATCAGTGAAACGAAGGGGGGGCTCCGCCCCCACTCTAACCCCTTGGTTCACTACATAGGTTAGTCGTGGAAAGAATATAACACAACCCAACATTTTCTAGAAGTTTTGCATGCCTGGATTGGTTTTCACTCGGTCTTTCTCATGACTCAAAGATTAGGAGCCTGAGAAACCTTAGATCACCCTGTTGTCTTTTTTTCTTCTTGATGAGTCTGGCTGGTTTGCGAAATCTACCTTTGGTGACAAATATATTTCATTTCTCTTTGCAAATCCTTGAACGAACTTGGTCATAAGTTGTGAATTTCATTTTTATAAAAGAAAACATAGTTGAGTGTTTTTTGGTTGATTTGTTATTCTGAATGAATTAATCCTTAGTTTAATAAATAACTAAGTAAAATGCCCTCAAAAAGATTTGAAGCTTTTATTTCAATTAGGTTTTTAGAAGTTTTTAGATCTCAAGATTAGTTTTCCATAGTTTTGAGTGTTTTTCTAGAAATCATAGATTCTCTTTTGAAAGAATTGTTTTCTGTAGTTTTGAGTGTTGAAAAAGAAAAGGGATTTTTGTGAGTATAATTAGTAGTCTTGTTTTGAGTTTATTGAAAAAGACAAAAAGATTTTGTTTTCATTTACATGGTGATATAAAGATTTGTTTTTCAAAGAATTGCATTTTCAACTCTTTCTTTTAGCTAGAAATTCATTGAAGGAAAAACAAATTATTTATCATTTTATATGCATTTTTTATTGTTTTTGGAGTTGAGTCTTCACACCATCAAAGTTTCATCTGCATATCTTTTGACTTAACAAACAACCCATAAAAATAACGCTTAATTAAAATTGATCTAGCAATATTTTTATTTCTAGGGTTCTTATCACCAATATAGTTTAGGCTAGTATCTTGGAGTAGGGAGTAATTAACTCTCCAAGATAGGTAAAACAAACAAGTAGCTATATCTTTCAGTAGGAAATAAATCCAATTGTAATTGATATAATCTGGGAAGCTCCCCTTAAAGGAATCAATCACGAGATCATGTCTGAACCTTTGAGACAATCAAGTCTCTCTCATTGGGAAAGATAGAAGATTTGTGTGTATTAAAAAGGGTAAACCTCGAATTAACCATTGTCGAGGAGCCTGGGGTCACTTGTTCGTAATGCTTAGATTGATCATGTCGAGGAGCCTTCAAGAGGATTGAGCTTTGTTACTCTGCCCTTGCGCGTAGCTCAGATCGTAGATTGTTCCTCCAGTTGTATTTGTTACTGTTGGTAACCTTAGCAACCATAATCTTAAGATTCTTTCTTAAGGTGACGATGAAGGACGGGTCTCACTCTACCTAGAGCAGACGTCGACTAGACTCACTTGGACTCTCTTGGGGGTTCTCTTCACTTGAGACAGTTTTGTGAAGAAACTTGTGCCAGTTTGTTTCATTAAGTAGGTTGTCGGGGTAACTATTCCAACCACTATTTCTGTATTGAATTCTGCGACATTGGATTTCATCACCAACTAGTGTTTTCGGTACGGAAAGTTACTATTTGTGTGTGGTTTGAACTCTTAGATTTTTTTAGGCATGTGATTCAATTGTTTGGTTCTTTAGAGACTTTAGGTGGTTTTATTGAGATTTTCTTTGTTTGCATGTGAAGTAATTAGATATTTAATCATAGCTGAATTACCGAGACAATCTCGTAGACTTTAGGTGAAACCTCCCGAATATACACCAAGCCATCATGAAGGGTTATGAGCTCTTGTATCACCTAGTGACAGTAGATTTGGGTCACCAGAAGCTAGAGAATCATCTTTAATTGTTCATCTTGATTATCCAATTCAAGCAACAGAGTATATTTCTTAACCAATTTCATTTTCCAAAGTTACTAGTAATATTTCTTCTACTAGTGAATTAATTGAAGAACCTAAAATTTCTGAGCCTGGAACCAAACTTGCTACTACTCCATCTTCAGGATTTGCTTCTCCAACTTCTAGTGGTCTTGGTTCACCCAGGGTAGGAAGTATCATTACCCAAAATTTTCCTTCTGGACTCATTTCTATTGAAGAACTTGTTAGTTCGGACGAAGATATAACTCTCCCTGAAAATCAACTGACTTTAGAACTTAGATAGCACGAATCAATCTTCTACATTCCTTTTATAAGTGACGCTTGGTATGTATCATTGAAAAACTTTTTAGAAAACCAAGGTATTAGTTTTTGACCACATCGAATTCTTTCTCGTCCTACGCCCAGAGGTTATTATCCTCCTTTGAATATGTCGAAACGGTCATCCATGTTTTTCCAAACACTGGAAACATTTTTATATGGCAGTCCTTCTGTTCCTTCTAGGTATCAGTCACTCACTAGTACTTTTTCAAGAGCATCTCCTCAACCAATTGAACATGAGATATCAACTGGTAATAACGTAACTCCATCGTTGAGTGTAGAAAAAATTCTTATGATTTTTAGTACTATTCCAAATCTGCAACCTCAAGGTAGTCAGTTACTGCTTAGAGGGCAACCTCAAGGTAGTCAGTTACCACCTGGGGGGCAACCTCAAGGTACTCAATTACCGCCTAGGGGGCAACCTCAGGGTAGTCAGATGTCGCCTCGGGGGCAACCTCAAGGATAGTACATACCTTCGGGACAGTACATACCTCAAGGTCAATCCCAGACTCAGTACATACCTCAAGGTCAACCCCAGTATCAATATAACCTCAAGGTCATCCCCAGTTTCAGTACATGCCTCAAGCTTATCAACCTCAAGGTCAGTACCCAACTCAAGGTTTCCAATCGCCTTTTGGTCAACCATTTGTACAAGGAGCTGGAAATGTACCTCTCAATTATCAACCCTACACTCAACCTGGTTATGGTCCTCAATATGCTCAACCTTTTATGGGTCCATACCCTGGAATGAACATGGTGTGGGATCCATCTCAAACTCAACAGGTTTTGCAACCCAATGTGTAGTTATCAAGTCAACCTAGAGAACCTTTGGTTTCTGGTCCAACCCAGCAACCTGTCCAGCCTACTATTCAATCTTCTGCACCTGGTGTAGTTCATCAGCCTCTGCCTAGTTCACCTCAAACTCCGCCTCAAATTGTTGTTGCGACTACTGCAACTTCTGTGCAATCTACCCCACCTACTTCTGGAGTATCGGCAACTCCGGTTTCTGCTGTTCCTGTATGAACTCCTCAGACCTCTTTACCACAGTCAGGACCCTCAGTTCAGACTTTGGTTCAGATGCCTGTAGGACAACCTGGTCCAAGTACGGTTGTCACAAATCAATCGTAATTGACTTATGAACTGTACCAGGGACATTACCAATTCGGTCCTACTATGCAAAACCCAATTTATCAGTATCAACTATACCCTAGATATACTTGTCAGCAACCTCAACAACCCCAGTTTGGTCTAGTTAATCCTAGTTTTTTGGGGGGATATAATATTCCTAACGCAAATCCAATTCTAGGTTATCCTGAATATCCTCCTCTTGGGGCTGGTCTTGTGACCCAAGGTTTTCAAGACCCTAACTGTCGTTTACCATTTATTGCAACTTTGGATTTACCCGATTTGTCATGCCTTACGAACGATCCAACTTACTATCTTCCGTATTGGTTGCCAATGCCTAATAAGTTGCCCAGTGATATCCCGAAGTTTGAGGGTAAGTCAGGAGAAGATCCATCATGTGATGACTTATCACCTCTAGTGTGCATCTAATTCCATTATCGATGATTCAATTTGCTTATGTCTTTTTCAACGCACTCTGATTGGTCTCACTGCTATGTGGTACATTGAGTTACCTCAAAGCTCTTTTTATAATTTTAGTCAGCTAGCCACTTCTTTCTTAACTCATTTTCAGTTGCTTGTCAGATATGACAATGGAATATAATTATTAACTTCATTAAAATAGTCAATGTCCACATATATTTCAGATCGTATTCATGAATGGTGACGTCGACGACATTTAGTGAAAGTTTTTATTCCGGATCAAATTTTAGCGAAATGGTTTGTTAAATCATTATTACCTAAAATCGCAAAGGATGTAGCTAAGGTAGTTGTTCTTACTGAAGAGCAAGTAATTGCTCAGGCTTAGTAGCTTGACATCATTTATACGCAGTCGGGTAATTTACATGAAAAAATCCCCAACCTTCTGAAACAAAATCAAATAAATGCAGCTCCTTTAGGGTCTCATGCCGCTGATGGTATGATTAGTTTAGTTAGTACCAAAAGCAAGAAGAAATCTACAAATAATTCTTCTCCTATTATAACTTTACTAGATTCCCTGACATGAGACTCTTCCGCTGAAATTCCAGTTGATATCCATGTCATAGAATCTTTTACGGCCAAATCAAAATCTTGCGGTAAAAAGAAGGCGGAGAAGAAAAATAAACAAAACTCAGAAGAGAAATCAGATAAAAATGAATCTACTGACGAGAAACGTAAACCTCGTTATCCTTGTCTCATTTGTGATGAAGAGCATTTTAGAAGAGACTACCCACATCGAGCTGAGGTTTCAAAAATCGTCAAAGTTTCTCAAACGCCTACTGTCGTGAATGATCCTTTTCCTAGTCAAGATAGTAAGATGATATGTTCTTCCTAAAATGCCTCAGAAGAACCCATTATGATGATGTCCCATGTCAGAATTGTGATGCAATCACAAGTTTATGGTAGTGAAAATCCTGTTGGTGTTAAGGAAGTAGAATCTTCTAATTCAAACCCATCAACTTCAACTCTTTCTAGTTCTGATCCACTACAGATCAAGAAACCTAACCTGGACTTAGTAATCAAACCATCTGTTAAAGGTATACTTCGGAAGTCAGCTTTCAATCCACATGCGAGAGCTACTCAGAGCTATAACATTGTTGAAGAATTAGCTATTTTCCCTTCAGCAATGTCGGCTTTGGAGGTGCTGCTATCATGCCCAGCACAACGTAAATTGTTATTGTCTGCTATAGGAGCTATTGATATTCAGGATTCGAACCTTATAATCTTTGATCTAGAGAATATTACACCTCGCCTACCTCATCAAATGGCTTTCCAGATTCCAGTGTTAGTCAAAAACAGACCTTGCTTTCAGACTATGATTGATGAGGGATCTTCTACGTGTATTATGTCGATTTAGTGTTGGAGATCGCTTGGTTCTCCTACACTCAATCAATCCTCGATGATTATAAAGGCTTTTGATGGCCGAGGGTTTCATCCTTTTGGCATTTTGTAGGATTTACCTATAGGGGTTGAAGGAAAAACTATAAATCTAGATGTGGAAGTGGTTGATGCCCTTCTAGATTACAACCTTCTCTTGGGTCGCAGTTGGTCTTATCCTATGACTACTATTGTTTCATCGGTCTTTTGGCTTATCAAGTTTCCTCATAATGTAAAGATCATTACAATAGACCAGTTGACTTATTTTTCATCCAACCTAGCCTCTTCTGATAGTATTCAACATGTCGGTAAAATAGTTATCCCTTACAAGGATGTTGGGGTAGGTTTGATTAAAGATTCTGGTTTACTAGGAACCTTTTCTTTTCCTCCTCCTAACGTATCACCTTCTTTTGTAACTATTCATATGATTTCATCAAACACTATTGCTTTTGATGATCCTTGGATTGTACCTTCCGATTCTAATGTGGATGCATTTGGTGATGCGATGCCTTTGAGTCCCTATGAAGTTGCATATCAGGCTGTACAGTCATTTTACGACTCTTGTTCAACCAGATCTAATCCAATGAATGTGGTCCATGGGGAATCAGTTTCAATATCAACGTCAGCTTCAACAACTTTATCTAATTCTGTTCATACTGATGAGCAGATTCGTGAACTTTTTTCTGTTGATGATTTACCATGGGAAGATCTTCATCATCGATCTTCGTTTCTACCTGACTTTGATCATTTTGAAAATAATTTCTCATCTATTTTTACAGCCGACTATGTCAAAGAACCACAGAATCCATTGCAACATCCTGATTCTGAGTTGAATTTGGGAAATATTTCTCGAATGGTTCCTACTGACATTTCAGTTAAAACCGGAATTATTGAAAACATTCATATAGGTACTTCTTGTACGGACGATGAAATCCAAACTTATAAAGCCCTATTTCAAGAATTATGCTTCGTGTTTGCCAGGTCATATGAAGAAATGCTAGGAATCGATCCATCAATTGTTGTCCATGAAATTAAAACTTACCCAGATGCTAAAACTGTCTGGTAACATTTGTGTTAGATACATCCAAGAAAAGTTGCTGCTATTAAAGCTAAAGTTGAGAAGTTACTTCGAACATGTTTCATTTATCCAATTCCCTTAACGGGTTGGGTATCGAATATTGTTCTTGTTAACAGAAAGAAAGGAACGATAAGAATATGTATCGATTATAGGGATATTAATCGAGCTTGTCCTAAAGAAAATTGTCCAACCCCCTATATCGATCAAATTATTGATGATTGTGCTGGTAGTGAAATGTTCTCCTTTATGGATGGTTTTTCCAATTACAATCAAATCAACATACTCCCTAATGATCAACCTAAAACAATTTTCATTTTTCCATGGGGGACATTTGCTTATTGCAAATTACCTTTTGGATTGAAGGACACTGGAGCAACTTTTCAAAGGGATATGTCTTATGCATTTCATGACATCAAGCACAGTGTGCAGCCTTATCTCGATGATTTACCTACTAATTCATTATGTAGATCTGATCTTCTCACTCATTTACGAGAAATCTTTATGAGATGTAGGCATTATTGAATTAGGTTGAATCCACACAAATGTGTTTTTTGTATAGAAACGGGTTCGTTTACTGGGATTTGTTGTTTCGAAAGCCGACATTCGTGTCAATCCCTTGAAGGTTGAAGCTATTGTCAAATTACCTCCTCCTTCGACTCCTCACCAACTCCAAAGTTTGCAAGGGAAAGCAAACATTTTACATCATTTCATTCCTAACTATGCTGAGATAACAAAAGGTTTTACCAAGTTGTTGAACTAGAATACTCCATTCTTTTGGGATAAGATAGCTGACAAATCTTTTGATGCACTTAAATACGCGTTGACCCATGCACCGTTATTGCATCCTCCCAACTACAACCAGGATTACTTTTTGTACCTCGTCGCTTCTCGTTCCACCATTGAGATGGTTTTAGTTCAGGAAGATGAATTCAACAATGAACATGTGATTTACTATCTTAGTCAAACTTTGAATCTGACTGAGCTTAAATATTCGCATGTGGAGAAATTGGCCTTGGCAACTGTTCAGGTTGTCCAAAGATTTCGTCACTACATCTTATTATGCAAAACGACGGTAATTTCTGACTGTAACCCTATGAGGTATATTTTGACCAAACAATTGCTAAGGGTCAAGTATTCCAACTGGATAGTTATCCTGCAGGAATTTGACTTGGAATTTGAAAAATCCAAGGCAAAGAAATCTTTGGTTTTTGCGGAACTGATGTGTGATTTCCCACATGCTGATACTGAAACTGTGGCAGAAGAACCCATTGCGGATGAATCCTTGTTTCTCACGATCTCAGTGAAGGAAAATATGTTTCCAATCCCAACAATACAATATTATTAGAGATACACTATATCGTCGTGGGGTGGATTCTATTTTCCAACATTATCTAACTCATGAAGAAGCTAAAAATGTTTTGAATGACTATCACTTTGGAGCATGTGGGAGTCATATGTCCGGGTATGCCACAGCCCAAAAGATATTGCACGCTAGTTATTTCTAGCCATCCTTATTTAAAGATTGTATCAATGCAGTTCGAAAATGCCACAATTGTCAAATTTTTTATCGTAAAATGTGTGCTCCAGTTGCTCCTCTCCACCCTATTATTGTCGTCGGTCCTTTCACAAAGTGGGGTATTAGCTTTATTACATGCAACCCTCACTCGGTCGAGGGGCATGCGTATATCATCCTTGCAGTAGTTTCTTTTACTAAGTGGGCCAAGGCGATGCCTACATTTTTGGTAGACGACAAAACTGCTGCAATTTTCATTTTCAATCATATAATTACTAGATTCGGTGTTCCTCAAGCTATTATTACTGATAATGGAAGTCATTTTCAAAACTTCATGATGACTAAACTAACAGATCAACTTGGCCTGCGTCACGATAGTTCTACTCCATATTACCCATAGGCTAATGGTCTAGTTGAAGCAATCAATAAAGTTCTAATCACTATGATCCAACGAATCATTGGTATTCATCAATCGAATTGGCATAACATGTTATTTTCAGCACTTTGGGCATATCGAACCTCAGTAAAAACATCAACTGGTTTCACTCCTTTTCAACTATTTTACGGGTTGGAAGCAGTGTTACCCATTAAATGCAAAATTCTGTCATTGTAAATAGCCATAGAATTACTCCCATCCACTTCTGAAGAGGAGAAACATTTGTTGTACTTAGCTCAGCTAGACGAGAATCGACGTGATGCTGCATTAGCAATCGAGACTCATGCAAAACGAATAAAAGCTTAGTACGACTGAAATTTTACACCTCATAACATTTTGGAAGGAGACCTAGTTTTACTATACAATCAGGCAAACGATAAGCTAGGGGCTGAAAAATTTCTACCTATGTGGCATGGTCCTTATGTTGTTCAGGAAAAGTTGGCAAAAGGGGCCTTTGAATTGGTAGATTTTGACGGTGTCTCTTTGGGTAAACCCAGAAATGGGCTTTACCTAAAAAGATATTATGCTTAAATTTGGGTGTGGATATTTTTGTTAGAATAGTTTCTTTTTAGTTAGTGTGCCTAGTTTAGAGAGTGCTTTTATCATTATTCTTGCTTATCTTGATTTTACTCTTTATATTGCAGATGTCGACATCTCTTCAAACATACATTGGTTTTGCTGATGGTGCTTGTCATAGCACACAAAACATTTCTTCTGCAGCTTGGGTAATCTATTCACCCTTTGATGAGTTAGTATATATGCATGGGGTAAGCCTCAGTCAAACAACAAATAGCATTGCAGAGTATAGTGCAGTGACTGAGTTATTATCTGAATCCATATAATTTGGGATTCGGAATTTGATTGTTAGGCTATATTCTGAACTCGTTGTATTACAGCTTAACATGGTTTATGCCATTAGAAATCTAGTGTTATTAAGATTATTTTTCAGAGTTCGTTTCTTGGAACGTGAATTTGACTACATTGAATATCAGCATATTCCAAAATATTTAAATACATTCATAGATGCAGTTGCTTCTCGAATGTTAAATAGACATTTTAAATAATCAAGGCAGTAAATTTAAAAAACATTCCATAAAATGTTATACAATATAGCCAATAATAGTGATATATCATAGCATAGAAGTGTGTCAAATATACATCATCTTCGATCGTAGGTTGAAAAACACCTCAAGATCCACAAAAATGATAGTACAAAAAGACATAAAATGTCGTATGATTCTACAAAGGCGATCATCCTATTTCTGATGATGATCACGTTAAGAAACCACTGCTCAGGCCACCCTACAAAGGAACCTCCTAAAAGGTCCTGGGACCCTAATGACATAGCGCGGTAACCTAAGTGGAATATCATCTATACTAGTCTCTGGAATATCTAGTGTCAAACGCTCTAGATGATTCTCTAGTTCGGTCAGGGTCTCGGTATAATAGTATTGTGGGGCCTGTACTGCTGCAGGTGGGTGTCTTCTCTCATAGGGCTGGAGAGCAGTTGGTCGTCGTGGGCCCACATCTGCATTTAAAACTTTTTACTGTCATTTTTGGACGATTTAAAAAAAAAAATTAATTTAAAATTTAGGAAGTGTTGAAAATGATTTTACCTGAATCATCCCATTGCTCTTCTGGTGGAAGAGCCATGTCTAGATCACCACAATAATCCATCCTAGCATATGGAAAATACTGAATCACAAAAATTTGGTTCCTTAACCAACAAAAATACTCAGGTGGAAATTGGACAACCTCTAAACCCTCCTCAGGATGATGGGCCATCACTGCAATCCACCGCATAATCCTAGGCTCTCGAGGAAGTCCAGCCTCAACGTAAAGTTGTTGTGAGACCAACATAGGGACCCTCTCTAGGCCAAAGCTCACAATCAAGAAACCATATCCAAAGTTTTTTGGTTGTCCGTTCTTTTCTCTAGTTAGTTGGCCTTTTACATTCGCCAACATAGCCTCACACCAGTTGAAGATGGTGCCCTGGTAACAGTCTACTGCCATTCACATTTGGGATCTGGTAGTTACATGCAATGCTGCACTCTCGCATAGTTTGGTGATAGTAAATGCAATCACTTTAATTTCAGGACAGGAGATAGTTTTAATATCCATCCGTTTGTCCTCTATTTGGTCATTACAAAACTCTAATCGAACACTAGCAGCAAACTGGCCACCTAGCCTAGTCCCGAATAGAGATAATTGTTCGCCTCGTTTGGGCAAACCAGTCAAGAAATAAATGTCCTCTAGCTCGATTTCGAGCTGGTGGCCACCAATCATGAAACATTGGTCCTGTGTGCTCAATGTGTTTACCAGCCATTGCAGGAAGTATACCTGAGCCCTCATGCCGAGTATGGCCTAGAATTTAAATAGTCTGCATGCTTTTAATGCTTGTATTGTAGGTGGATGAATTAATGTGACAAGATCCACATCTTCGTGCTCGTGTTCCCGCCAAATGAGCATTTTGTATATCCTACGCTGCAAAAAAGGTGGATTAGAACAATTTAGTTCAAAATTTTTGGGTGGAAATGGAAAAAAATTATATTTTAAAACTTTTTTCGCGAGGTACGCACCCGCTAGTTAGGGACAATGCGTAGGTCCACACTCGTCCTCGGGAACAAGTGCGGGACCCCAATTTTTTCGTTTGTACAAAAAATTCGGGGTCCGCAGGGGCCGCATGTTGCACCTGCAGACCCCCGCGAGAAGTTTTTTAAAGAAAATTTTCATTACAAAATCAACTTTTAATGCTCTAAAATAAAAATTAAATGGTTGAAATGCAAGATATGGATGATGTGGATTACCTAGAGCTAACAGTTTTCAATTCCAACGGTTAAATTTTCTGCAATCTTCGCATGAAATTTCTTACCCGAAAGCTCTTACTTCTCACTCTGAGGTCAAACGGTAAAAATGAATTTACAAAAGCCCTTCTTATAAGATTTTTTGAATAAATGAATTTTTAATTTGTTTATTTTTCACTTTAAAAAGATAACTTTTGATGCATTTTTATTTATTTTAAACAAGTATGAGTAATGTTTTGAGTTTTTGTGCAGAATATTGGATTTTCAGGGAGAATTGATCATTTTCAACAAAGAGCATACCTTTTCACTTTTTCAGACTCTTCCGAAATTTACGAAAAAGTGAAACATTGGAGTCCTCTTTAAGCTCTTTTCTGACTCTTAAAATATGAAAAGATTGCCGAGTTTTTTCTTTTAAACTCGTTAAAACGGAATTAAAAGGACGGTCCACTTACAACTCTTTTCCGACCGTAAAAACATGAAAAGATCGCTGGACTTTTGTCGTTTCATGTTCGATATTGGTTATAAAACATGTTTTCGATCGCTTTTTTACTTATTCAGATCGGAGTCACTAAATATGAAAAGTACTCCTTGATTGTAATGGTCAAGTGCTTCTCTCAAGTATTATTTTGTACTTTTTTGGGCTTGGGAGACACAAATTTATGAAAAAGGACAACGATGGAGTTTTCTTAAGTTTTTCTTCTCACTCCCTAAAATTGAAAAACACCAAGTTTTTCCTATACTGGACTCATTAAAATTCAACAGTAAAGGTCCTGTTCAAATTTAAACAGGAATAGACCACTCCTTCTTAGGGTTCTAATTTTAAACTAAGTTGGACTCATCCGAAGGATGAGATTATAATCAAGCAAATGTTATCCTCCTCGAGCTTATCAAAAATAAAGAGGTACTTGCTAGAAATGGTGGGGGAAAAGAGAGAAAAATTAACTTGTTTGTTATACTTTGTGTTTTAGAAAAGCAATGAAACCACTCTTGAACACGACACTTTTTGTTCACCTGGGTTGTGAAATCCTTTTCTTAACAGTTAATCAAACCATATTGAAAGCCTTTAGCCGGTTTTTGGGTATTAGCATTGGGTCAATTGTCACCAAAACATATGCAGTGTCGTTATGTGTTCAAGAGGTCAGTTCAAATAAACCATTCATTTGCAAAATATCTATCATCCATTTTGACCATCCCTGAGTTAGTCCTTGCCAAATATATTTCTTCATAACTTGATCTATGATTTCATGTTGTGGGCTTGCCTACAATGGATCGCTTTCTATCGACTCAAACTCATTATCTAGAAAGATGATCTAGAAATCGTCAGTGCCTTAGAATCTGCATGCCCTAATGGCAGGTTTCTCGCCTTCGATGACAAGTTGCATCATTGACCTTCGATCAAAGGATTCTATGACGTGTTCGACATCAACTCATTTATTCGCATTTCATGGATTGTACTGAGTACTTTGAGAGCCATTGACATTACTGGTGGTTTCTCTCGCACTTGTTAACAGTTCACATCATTGACTGGTAATCAAGTGGTTTCTACCATGTTCGACTTCGAGACATTCATTCAGATGGATATAATCGTACTAGTTCAGGAAGTAGAAATCAAGACCCTAGGTCTAGTTTCCACCATCCAGGCTACGAGAAATTTTGTTATTCATTATACAGTGGACTATTCATAAATAGATGGTTGCATCCATACTGTGTCTCCATATTTCTATACTCATGATGTATTACAAAATTATTCCTGTATCGGAGCAGTTTAGATAGTTTTCTAGTCAGTTTCGACCTGAGTATGGGGATGCCTACCTAAGTGATGATATGTTCACATATATATTTTTTGCATTAAATGTTTTTACAGATTTTGATTGGGGTGTCCACAAGATGATCCTTGAAATGATAAAGCACTTCACTCTTCTTAGGTGACAAATGTTATCCTCATCTATTATAGACTTTGCACTTTAGGGGGCAATCTGTTGCACAACAATTGTCACCTTGACATTCTACAATCTGTGCGAGTCTATCACCACTCATACTTTCCTCATTTTCAAGTCTTAAACCTCAGTTCTTCATCAAGCCTTGAAAATAAGAGAAAGTCATTAAAAATCTCTAAAACTCTGGTTCTGCACTTTCTCTTAGCATTACCTGTGGTCCCACACCTAATGGTCATGTCCCCTATGAACCTGACTACTCTGTCTCTGTGTTATGGGTGTGGACCCCTACAAAAGTCAAAAAGGTGCAAGTACATTCTTAAAAACTCACTTTGAGTCATTTCTGGAGGCTTCTAGAGGGAATCTTGAGGTGGCAAGTTCGCTCCTTAAAGGTTCATGCATCCCATACCTTAAGGAGCTAACCCCTTGATGTGAGGATATTATCCCTTTGATGGAGGACTCTAACCATTCATAGGTGGAATTGTAACCTCCATCCTTTGCACTATAAAATGAAACATTGGGCTGTTTACTAAGGAGGTTGAAAGCTGAATATTTTTGAGATGAAATGCTGTTGGAACTTGGTCTTCGTAATTAAGCTTTTGAGAGGGGAGATTACATACCTTTTTGATCTCATTTGGAGGAGAGTGAGGCTTGTCAAAGTAGAGGATATTCCTATTTGGATCTTAGGAAGAGCTTGTATGACATCAAGGCACCAAAGGTTGTAAAGTTCTTCTATTTCAAAGTTAATACAATCAAGTTTATTTTTCTCAATAAGCTATGTTTTATGGTTTATTTCATGGATTCCTTGATCACCATCATGAACATCATTTATTATATTAGCTATGTAGGTGTTATCTGATGTGTGTTTGCTTGTGATTGAAGGTTCTCTAAAGGAAACTCATTTGGAGGGTTGAAGCATGGCTGCCACAAACTAGCGTTGGAATTAAGGTAGGCTCTAAACACCTCTTTAGTTTTTATTAATGAATCGAAATATGTTTAGAGAAAGGTAGATTTGCTTGTCCTGCTTGTTGCTAGGTATCCATTGATACTAGGGAGATCGGCCTTGTCAACAACATAAATTTATCTGGCCAACAAGTTGGTGACTCTGCTGGCGAAGGATGAGCTTATAATCAAGCAAATTTTATCCTCCTCAAGCTTGTCAAAAATAAAGAGGTACCTGCCAGAAATGGTGGGGGAAAAGAGAGAAAAATGAACCTATTTTTTATACTTTGTGTTTTAGAAAAGCAGTTAAACCACTCTTGAACACGACACATTTTTTTCACCTAGGTTGGGAAATCTTTTGCCTAACAGTTAATCAAACCATATTGAAAGTCTTCAGCGAGTTTTTGCGTATTAGCTTTGGGTCAATTGTCACTAAACCATCTGCAGTGTCGTTATGTGTTCAAGAGGTTAGTTCAAATAAACCATTCATTTGCAAAATATCTGTCATCCCTTTTGACCATCCCTGAGTTAGTCCTTGCCAAATATATTTCTTCAAAATTTGATCTATGATTTTGTGTTGTGGGCTTGCCTACGACGGATCACTTTCTATTGACTCCAACTCATTATTTAGAAATATTATCTAGAAATTGTCAGTACCTTGGAATCTGTATGCCCTAATGGCAGGTTTCTCGCCTTCGATAATAGGTTCCATCATTGACCTTTGATCAAAGGATTCTATGACGTGTTCGACATCAACTCATTTATTCACATTTCATGGATTGTACTGAGTACTTTGAGAGCCATTGACATTACTGTTGGTTTCTCTAACACTTGTTAACAATTCACATCATTGACTGGTAATCAAGTGGTTTCTACCATGTTCGGCTTCGACACATTCATTCACATGGATAGAATTGTACTAGTTCGGGAAGCAGAAATAAAGACCTTGGATCTAGTTTCTACCATCCACGCTGCGAGGAATTTTGTTATTCATTATACAATGGACTATTCATAAATAGATGGTTGTGCCCATACTCTGTCTACATATGTCTGTACTCGTGATGTATTACAAAATCACTCCTATATCAGAGTAGTTTAGTTAGTTTTCTAGTCAGTTTTGATCTGAGTATGGGAATGCCTACTCAACGATGATATGTTCACATATATATATTTTGCATTGAATGTTTTTACAGGTTCTGATTGGGGTGTCCACAAGATTATCCTTGAAATGATACAGTACTTCACTCTTCTTATATGACAAATTCTATCCTCATCTATTATAGACTTCGCACTTTAGGGGGAAATCTATTGCACAAAAATTGTCACCTTGACATTCTGCAATCTGTGTGAGTCTATCACCACTCATACTTTCCTCCTTTACAAGTCTTAAACATCATTTCCTCATATCAAAACTTGAAAATAAGAGAAAGTCCTTAAAAATCTCTAAAACTTTGGTTCCATACTTTCTCCTAGCATTACCTATGGTCGTGCCCCTAACGGTCATGTCCCCTGTGCACCTGACCACTCTGTCTCTCTGTTATGGGTGCGGACCCCTGTAAAAGTTAAAAAGGCGCAAGTACATTCTTAAAAACTCACTTTGAGTCATTTCTGGAAGCTTCTAGAGGGAATCTTGAGGTGGCAAGTTTGCTCCTTAAAGGTTCATGCATCCCATACCTTAAGGAGCTAACCCCTTGATGTGAGGAGCTTATCCCTTTGAAGGATGACTCTATCCCTTCATAAGTAGACCTGTAACCTCCTTTCTTTGCACTATAAAATGAAGAATTGGACTAGTTACTGAGGAGGTTGAAAGCTGAATATTTTTGAGGCGAAATGCTGCTGAAACTTAGTCTTCCTAATTGAGCTCTTGAGAGGAGAGATTACATACCTTTTTGATCTCATTTGGAAGATAGTGAGGCTTGTCAAGGTAGAGGAGATTCCTGTTTTGACCCTGGGAAGAGCTTGTACAGCATCAAGGCACCAATGGTGGTAAAGTTATTCTATTTTAAAGTTAATAGAATCAAGTTTATTTTTCTCAAAAATTTGTGTTTTATGGTTTATTTCATGGATTCCTTGATCACCATGATGAACATGATTTATTATATTAGCTATGCAGGTGTTATTTGATGTGTGCTTGTTTGTGATTGTGGGTTCTCCAAAGGAAACTCTTTCAGATGGTTGAAGCATGGCTACCACAAACTAGCGTTGAACTTAAGGTAGGGTCTAAACACCTCTTTAGCTTTTATTAATGAATCACAATATGTTTAGAGAAAGGTAGATTTTCTTGTCCTGATTGTTGCTAGATATCTGTTGATACTAGGGAGATCGACCTTGCAATCAGAAACAAGCACACATCAAATAACACCTGCATAGCTAATATAATAGATCATGTTCATCAAGGTGATCAATTTGTATTTGTTACTGTTGGTAACCTTAGTGACCATAATCTTAAGATTCTTTCCTAAGGTGATGGTGAAGAATGGGTCTCACTGTACTTGGAGCAAACGTCGACTAGACTCACTTGGACTCTCTGGGGGGTTCTCTTCACTCGAGACGGTTTTGTGAAGAAGCTTGTGCCAGTCTATTTCATTAAGGAGGTTATCGGGGTAAATGTTCCAACCGCCAGTTCTGTATTGAATTCTACGACGTTGGATTTCATCACCAACTAGTGTTTTTGGTACGGAAAGTTACTATTTGTGTGTGGTTTGAACTCTTACTTTTTTTTAGGCATGTGATTCAATTGTTTTGTTCTTTAGAGACTCTAGGTGGTTTTATTGAGATTTTCTTTGTTTACATGTGAAGTAATTAAATATTTAATCGTGGATGAATTACCGAGACAATCTTGTAAACTTCGGGGGCAACCTCTCGAGTATACACCAAGCCAGCTTGAAGGGCTACGAGCTCTTGTATCACCCAGTGACAGTAGAGTTGGGTCACCAAAAGCTAGAGAATCATCTTTAATTGTTCATCCTGATTATCCAGTTCAAGCAATAGAGTATATTTCTGAACCAATTTCATTTTCCAAACTTACTGGTAGTATTTCTTCTACTAGTGAATTAATTGAAGAAATTGAAATTTCTGAGCTTGAAACTGAACCTACTGCTACTCCATCTTCAGGATTTGCTTCTCCAACTTCTAGTGGTCTTGGTTCACCCAGAGTAGGAAGTATCAATACCCAAAATCTTCCTTCTGGACACATTTCTATTGAAGAACTTGTTAGTCCGGACGAAGATACAACTCTCCCTGAAAATCAACTGACTTTAGAACTTAGGGAGCATGAATCAATATTCTATAATCCTTTTAGAAGTGATGCTTGGTACGTATCATTGACAAACGTTTTAGAAAACCTGGGTCTTAGTTTTTCACCACCTCGAATTCCTTTCCATCCTACGCCTAGAAGTTATTATCCTCCTTTGAATATGTCGAAACGGTCATCCATGTTTTCCCAAAAACTGGAAACATTTTTATATGGCGGTCCTTCTGTTCCTTCTGGGTATCAGTCACTCACTGGTACTTTTTCAGGAGCATCTCCTCAACCAATTGAACATGAGATATCAACTGGTAATAACAGAGCTCCACCGTTGAGTGTAGAAGAAATTCTTATGATGTCTGGTACTATTCCAAATCCGCAACCTCAAGGTAGTTAGTTACCACCTGGAGGGCAACCTCAAGGTAGTCAGTCACCACCTGGAGGACAACCTCAATGTAGTTAGTTACCAACTTGGGGGCAACCTCAAGGATAGTACATACCTTCAGGATAGTACATACCTCAAGGTCAACCCTAGACTCAATACATACCTCAAGGTCAACCCCAGTATCAATATATACCTCAAGGTCAACCCCAGTTTTAGTACATGCCTCAAGCTTATCGACCTCAAGGTCAGTAGCCAACTCAAGGTTTCCAACTACCTTCTGGTCAACCATTTGTACAAGGAGCTGGAAATGTACCTCTCAATTATCAGCCCTAGACTCAACCTGGTTATGGTCCTCAATATGTTCAACCTTTAATGGGTCCATACACCGAAATGAACATGATGTGGGATCCATCTCAAACTCAATAGATTTTGCAACCTACTGTGTAGTTATCAAGTCAATCTGGACAACCATTGGTTTTTGGTCCAACCCAGCAACCTGTCCAACCTACTGTTCAAACTTCTGCACCTGGTGTAGTTCATCAGCCTTGGCCTAGTTCACCTTGACCTCCACCTCAAACTACTATTGGAACTACTGCAACTTCTGTTTAATCTACCCAACCTACTTCTGGAGTATTGGTAGCTCTGGTATCTACTATTCCTGTATCAACTCCTCAGACCTCTTTACCATAGTCAGGACCCTCAGTTCAGACTTTGGTTCAGATGCCTATAGGACAACTTGGCCCGAGTATGGCTGTCACAAGTCAACTGCAATTCACTTATCAACTGTACCAGGGACAGTACCAATTTGGTCCTGCTGTACAAAGCCCAGTTTATCAGTATCAACCATACCCTAGATATACTTATCAGTAACCTCAGCAACCCCAGTTTTGTCTAGTTAATCCTGGTTTTCCAGGAGGATATAATATTCCTAATGTAAATCCAATTCCATGTTATCCTGGATATCCTCCTCCTGGGGCTAGTCTTGTGACCCAAGGTTTTTGAGACCCTAACCGTCAATTACCTTTTATTGCAACTTTGGATTTACCTGATTTGTTGTGCCTTACGAATGATCCAATTTACTATCTTCCGTATTGGCCGCCAATGCCTAATAAGTTGCTCAGTGATATCCCGAAGTTTGATGGTAAGTCAAGAGAAGATCCGTCAAATCATGTGATGACTTATCACCTCTGGTGTGCATCTAATTGCATTATCAACCATTCAACTCGCTTACATCTTTTTCAATGCACTTTGATTGGTCTCACTGCCAAGTGGTACATTGAGTTACCATGAAGCTCTTTTTATAATTTTAGTTAGCTAGCCACTTCTTTCTTAACTCATTTTCAGTTGTGTGTCAGATATGACAATGGCATGGAATTATTAACTACATTAAAACAGTCAACGTCTACACATATTTCAGATCATATTCATGAATGACGACGTCGACGATGTTTAGTGAAAGTTTTTATTCAAAATCAAATTTTGGTAGAATGGTTTGTTAAATCATTATTACCTAAAATCACTGAGGATGCAGCTAAGGCAAGAGTTGTTATTGAAGAGTAAGTAATTGCTCAAGCTCAGTACCTTGACCTTGTTTATATGCAGTCGGGTACTTTACATGAAAAAATCCCCGACCTTCCGAAACAAAATCAAATAACTGCAACTCCTTCAGGGTCTCATGCTGTTGATGGTATGATTGGTTCAATTATTACCAAAATCAAGAAGAAATCTTCAAAGAACTCTTCTCTTATTATAACTTTACCAGATTCCCCGACAGGAGATTCTTCCGCTTAAATTACTGCTGATATCCATGTCGTAGAATCATCTACGACCAAATCAAAATCTGATGGTAAAAAGAAGGGGAATAAGAAAAATAAACAAAACTCAAAAGAAAAATCAGAAAAAAATGAATCTACTAACGAGAAACATAATCCTCACTATCCTTGTCTCATTTGTGATGAGGAACATTTTACAAGAGACTGCCCACATCAAGCTGAGGTTTCGAAAATTGTCAAAGGTTCTCAAACGGCTGTTGTCTAGAAGGATCCTTTTCGTAGTCAAGATAGTAAGATGATAGGTTCTTCCTAAAATGCCTCAGAAGAACCCATTATGATGATGTCCCATGTAAGGATTGTAACGCAATCAGAAGATTATGGTAGTAAAAATCATGTTGGTGGTAAGAAAGAAGAATATTCTAATTCAAACCCATCAACTTCAACTGCTTCTGGTTCTGATCTGCTACAGATCGAGAAATATAACCTAGACTTAGTAATCAAACCGCCTGCTACAAGTATACTTCAGAAGTCATCTTTCAATCCACATGCGAAAGCTTCTCAGAACTATAACATTGTTGAATATTTAGCTATTTCCCCTTCAGCAATGTCAGCTTTGGAGGTGTTGCAATCATGCCCAGTACAGCGTAAATTGCTATTGTCTGCTATAGGAGTTGTTGATCTTCAGGATTTGAACCTTATAATCTTTGATCTAGAGAATAGTACACCTCGCCTACCTCATCAAATGGCTTTCTTGTTGGAAATAATACTGAGAGTGGGAAGGTGAATCCGTATTATCAAATCAATTATTTTTCATTTTACATTCAGATCATATACGCTACTTCAGTTAGATAAAATCACGTATATATGCAACTTCATATAAGGAAACCAGCATATACCATGCAAACTTATAATTCAGTTTATTCTACAGATGTTGATCATTAATCTCTGCATCAAAACTATGTAAACAGTAACCAGGAACAGTAAAACAGAGCAGTAGATAATCACACACAGGAACACAAGATATAAGGTGGAAACCTATTGTGGGTGAAAACCACCTGCTGCAATTCATCTCTATCTTTTTCAATTAGAAACTTTTGTTTACAATGATTTTTTACTGGTGCAGTCCTTTACCAGTACGTAGGCTACAACCTGTAGAGAGCTACAACCCTCTCTCTGTTGGCATTATGGTACATATGTTGTACTTGATGGCAACCTACTCATCTCAGATGATAAATTATAGTGCAGAAAAGTTCACGCACTTTTATGCAGAGAAACGTTCATTTCATGTGGAGAAAAGTTTATTTCATGTAGAAAAAATTTCATGCACTTTTATGTGGAGAAAAAGTTTATTTAATGTGGATAAAATTTCACGTACTTTTATGTGGAGAAAAAGTTTATTTCATGTAAAAAAAAAAAAAAAATCACGCACTTTTATGTGGAGAAAAAGTGTATTTCATGTGGAGAAAATTTCACGCACTTTTATGTGGAGAAAAAGTTTATTTCATGTGAAGAAAAGTTCACGCACTTTCATGGTTGGTTCATGGTATTGGTCCGACAGTTTTTGATCCTATGTTTTTGGTCCATGGTATTGCATCCAAAAGTGTTGATCCCAAGTATTGGGTTCATGGTATTGTTTTATTATGGTTTTGGACCGTGGTATTGTGAAAGGCCTAAGACTATAAAAGGGGAAGGAGATCCTTTGGCAAAGTATCATCTGAATTTTTATTGAATATCTGATAAAGTGCTAGATCTGGAATACTGTGATTGGGTTATGGTGCAGATCTGGATCTGAATAAACAAGGAACCTGAGCGCAAGGAAGAGGATAAGTTCTATTCATGGGTCATAATCTTTAAGCTTGAATGATAGAATCTTTTGATCTGGGTTTAAAATGATGTCTGGTTACTAGTGTTATTTTCTGGTTACTGCATTTTGAGAAATTATTTGTTTAAAGGAGATTGGGTGATGCACATGTACTTCATGTTTGGATCCAGTTTGAAAATTTATGAAACGTGGTCCCTGGAAGAAAGATAAGGTTGTAGCCTTCTGTAGGCCAGCACCTACGTACTAGTATCTTGGCTAGTGCAAGAGCTAAGGGGGTTGTTGCTCCCTTCTAGGAGAAGCTGTAAAACAAGAGAGGGTTGTGGCTCTCTACAGGTTGCAGCCTCCGTACTGGTAAAGGACTGCACTAGTACAATTGTAAAAAGAAGTTTCTAATCGAAAAGAAGATAGAAACATATTGCAGCAGGTGGTTTTCTCCCACATTGGGTTTCCACCTTATATCATGGTGTTCATGTGTGTGGCTTATGTGTGATGATCTTTTCTATTTTACTGCACCTGGTTACTGTTAATATGGTTGATAATGTTCTAATGCACTCATTAAGGATCAACTAACTAAATCATAAGAAGTTGTGGAAGTAGCATATATGAATCTGAATATGGAAATGAAAAAGTTTTATTGATGTGATAATATTGATTCAACCCCCCCCTCAGTATTATTTCCAATAATTGGTATCAGAGCAGGTCCTTCATAAGAAGCATGATCGCTTGAAGGAATATCTTTCATCATGAGCAACTACGAGAGGGAAGCATCAATCAGGCCACCAATTTTTGATGGGACAAAATTCGTATACTAGAAGGTAAGAGTTACTGCCTATGTTCAATCTCTTGGTACTGAAGTCTGGAATATCATAGATACAGGGTATACTTTTCCATCAGCAACTCCTACAGATCCAGCGGAGAAGAAGAAATATGAAACAAATGCAAAGGCGGTTAATACTCTTCTAGGATGTCTATCTCAATCAAAATTCATGGAGGTTATGCAGTTTAAATCCGCAAAGGAAATATGGGACAAGATTGTTCTGAGCTATGAAGGAGATGATCAGGTAAAACGAGCAAAACTTCAAACCCTCAGAATTGAGTATGAAAATCTCAGAATGTACAATGATGAAAGTGTGGCTAACTATTTTCTTCATGTAGATGATATTGTTAATTGTATGAAAAATCTGGGTAAAGAAATAAAAGAGGCTGTTGTGGTTGAAAATTTTCTAAGATCTTTGTCCCCTAGGTTTGAATCTAAAGTTTTTGCAATAGAAGAAAAGGAGAATCTACAAAACCTTAAAATGTCACAGCTGCACGGATTTCTAACTGCTTATGAAATGAGGAAAGGAGGTCCATCAGACAGAAGAGAATCTGCCTTCAAGGCTTCAGGCAAAGGAGAGTACTATGAATCAGGACATGTGTCAGAAGAAGAAGAAGAATCAAATTTTGTCAGAAATCTTCAACGGGGTACTGGAAGATTCAGAGGTAAGTTACCTTTCAAATGTTTTGCTTGTGGAAGAGTAGGTCACTATGCTGCCAAATTCCTCATAAGGATAAGATTGACAAAGGGAAGACTGTTGATGGAACAAGAAACAGATGCAAATAAGAAAAGCTCTAACATCGAAGACAGTGATGGTCTATCAAATAGTGATGAGATGAACGAGGTATAACTATAACTTTTATGGCTTTTGAAGATGATGATTACATGGATGCTATAGATGTGGATGGATTTTATGAAGAGATTTCTAGACTCAAGACATGTTTAGAAGAAAAGAATGTGATCATTGATACTTTGCAATTTCAACTTGATGAAAAAGAAAAATTCGTTGACAAGTTAGAATGTGAAATTGTTGGCCTTAGAAAATAAATTGAGAAAACAAAGGCTCTTAATCTGAAATTTGTTAAAGGATCTGAAACTCTGAATGAGATTATCAATGTACATCGTTCTCCACTAATCAAGACAGGTATGGGGTATAATGGGGAAACATCTCAAGCATCCACCTCAAGGAGTTATCTTGATGCAGCAAGGAGGAATGAGCAAAAGCCCAATGAAGATCACCAAGTAAAACAGGGGCGAATTACACCAAGAATAAATAAAGACTACCAAGTAAACCAGGGGCAATCCATCTTAAGGGTGAACAAAAGCTACAACTAGCCACAGTTTAAAACTTCTCAATTTACTTCAAGAATGGATGACAATAGAAACTACAATCATTTGGCTGGTAGATTTGATAATCATAGAAGTTTATTCAATGGCCAATGTTTCTCTTGCCATAACTTTGGTCACAAAGCAGCTCAATGTGTTTCCTATAACAAAATCATGACTAGAGAAGCTCAAAAACAAAGAAGTATGACTGGAATTACGAAAAGGACCTATAACAACTTTTTGGCCCTTGAAAATGAAATTGAATGTTCTATTTGTAATAACTTCGGTCATGAAGATTCTGAATGCAGGAGCAGGTTTCGGCAGACAAAGGAACAAGCCTCAAGCACCAGGACATGGAGAATAAAGGAACCACAACCAGAAAGATGTGGGATGACTTTTTATGCAGAAGGACAGGAAAATCTATGGTACATTGACAGTGGATGTTCGAAGCATATGACAGGTGATAAAGAAATACTTGAATCATATACTGCTTTAGAAAAGGGAAAGAAAGTTTCTTTTGGAAATGATACCCCTGCAGCTATAAAAGGAAAAGGCACTGCTCAGTTGAAAGAAAAGGTCAAAGATGTGAATATTTTGTATGTTGATGGTTTGAAGCATAATCTACTGAGTGTCAGTCAAATGTGTGATCAAGGAACCAAGGTAATATTTCAATCAAATGGATGTAGTGTTCGTGATCTGGATACAGGAAAAATAGTGATCAAAGGTAGAAGAACTCAAAATAACCTATACATATTTGAAGAAGGACAACAACAATGCTATTTGAGCAAGGATGATGAACACTGGTTATGGCACCAGAGGTTGGGACATCTAAGTTTTTCACAAATAAGGAAAGCATGCAAATACCAAGCAGTTCGTGGTCTTCCAGATATCATAATTCCAGACAACACCATATGAAAATCATGTCAGTTTGGTAAGAAAACCAGAACTAACTTCCCTGAGAAGGAAGGATCAGCGAGCAGGCCTCTTGGACTAGTCCATACAGATGTATGTGGCCCATTTAGGACAAGGTCACCTCGAGGAGAAGAATACTTTATATTATTCATTGACGACTTCTCTAGGATGGTTTGGTTGGGACTTATGAAACATAAGGACGAAGCATTCGAAAAATTCAAATCTTTCAAAGCCTTGGCTGAAAATGAATCAGATCACAAAATTAAGTGCCTCAGGTCTAACAGAGGTGGGGAGTTTACCTCAAATGAATTTTTCGATTTCTGTGAAGAACATGGAATAAGAAGGGAATTCTCTACAACTAGGACTCCTCAGCAAAATGGAGTGGTGGAAAGGATGAACAAAATTGTTCAACTAATGGTTCGTGCTATGCTTGATGAGTCTCCAACTCCCGCAACCTTCTGGGGTGAAGCTGCATTCGCTGCAGTTGTTATTCTCAACAAAACAAATGTCCAAGTGAACAACACTCAAACTCCTCATGAGCTCTGGTATGGTGAGACTCCTTCGGTAAAGCATTTCAAAAATTTTGGAAGTAAATGCTATATTAAGAATAATGATGAACAGCTTGGCAAACTTGAACCTAGAGAAGATGAAGGCATTCTCCTTGGTTATTCTCCCCACAGTAAAGCATACAAGTGTTACAATAAAAAACTTGGAAGAATTGTTGACATCATTGATGTAGTGGTTGATGAAAAAGGATACATTCTTAGGCAGGTAAATTATGAAGAAGATGAAGAATACCCTCAAAATCAGACTGATGATGAAGAAGAAACCTATGAAGAAGAAACCCATGAGGAGCCAGAGGAACAGATAAGGATAGAAGAAAA
>APFE030729296.1:141176-154065 GCA_000404065.3 Pinus taeda
GAATCATCCAGAATCACAAATTTTGGGGCAAAAGGAGGCAGGTGTACAAACAAGAAGAACAATTGCAGAAGCCTCAAGCTATTTGGCATTTCTCTCCTCCACTGAACCACAAAATGTAAAAGAGGCATGCAAAGATAAATTCTGGGTGAAGGCAATGGATGAAGAACTTGAGCAGATCAAAAAGGACAACACTTGGGAGTTGGTCCCTAGACCAAAAGATAATAATGTCATAGGAACAAAATGGATCTTCAAGAACAAGTTGAATGAAAATGGGGAAGTTATTAGAAACAAGGCCAGACTTGTTTGTAAAGGGTATGCTCAACAAGAAGGAATGGACTTTGAAGAAAATTTTTCTCCTGTTGCTAGACATGAGGCCATTCGAATGTTCCTTACTCTCTCTAGCTTTCAGAAGTTCAAAGTATTTCAAATGGACGTGAAATCAACTTTTCTGAATGGAGACTTAGAAGAAGAAGTGTACATTGAGCAACCAGATGGGTTCATCCTTGGAAACGATCCAAAAAATGTATGCAGACTTAAGAAGGCTCTCTATGGTCTTAAACAGGCTCCAAGGGCTTGGTACTATCGTTTGGACAAATATCTTCATCAACAAGGATTTTCAGAAGGATGAGCAGATAGCAATCTTTATATAAAAATTGAAAATGACAAATTGCTAATACTTTTTGTGTATGTAGATGATATTATCTTTGGTAGCAATGAAGAAGCTATGAGTCAAAGCTTTGCCTCGGTGATGCAGAAAGAATTCGAAATGTCGTTTCTTAGAGAACTCACATACTTTCTTGGATTGCAAATCCAACAAAATGAAGGCAGTATCTTCTTGTCTCAAACCAAGTACCTCAAGCAGATTGTGAAGAAGTATGGCATGGAAGATTCAAAACCAGAGTGTACCCCTATGGTTATAGGATGCAGTCTCAGTGAAAATGATGAATCATCAGTAGTGCATCAACCAACCTATAGATCCATGATTGGAAGTCTACTTTATTTTACAGGTACACGACCAGACATCATGCATGCAGTGGGAATAGTTGGAAGATTTCAGGCAAATCATAAGGAAACTCATCTTCAGGCAGTAAAGAGAATTTTCAAGTATCTTCAAGGAACTCAAAAGTATGGCTTGTGGTATCCTAGAGATACAAATCTCACTCTTCATGCTTATACAGATGTAGATTGGGCTGGAAGCGTGGATGACAGAAAGAGCACAGGTGGTGGTGCATTATTTATGGGTTCCAGATTAGTATCTTGGTTCAGCAAGAAACAAAGTTCGATTGCTCTATCTACAACTGAAGCAGAATATGTGGTTGCTGCATCTTGCTGCACTTAACTCCTTTGGATGATGCAAACTTTGCAGGATTTTCAAATCACTTGTACACCACCTATCTCCACCCTATGTGATAATACAAGTGCAATCAACATTTCAAAGAACCCAGTCATGCATTCAAAGACCAAGCGCATACCGATCAAGTACCACTTTCTCCAAGAAAAAGTGTTGGAACAAAAGGTCAAGTTGGAATATGTTCCCTCTAAGGAACAAGTTGCTGATTTACTCACCAAACCACTACCCAGGGAGACATTTGAATACCTCAGACAGAAGATGAGAGTAGTTGATGCATCATCTTGCTGTTAAAACTTGTCTATTTCAGAGAAAAATGGGTGTGCGCGAGTTTCCTGAGGAGGATCTACGTACATACGCCGGTTTGTGCAGAGACAGTCACGTATATGGAGGCTTGATGTATATCAGTAGGGACAGGCTCTGGTTGAACATAGTCTGATATGGTTCTGACAGAGACCATCTGGCACAGGTTCAGGGGGAGCAGATAAACTTCTAATGATGCATTGTTGGCATTATCTTAGAAGCCTTTGGTTCTAGTTCATAGCTATTGTTGGTTTCAGGTGGAATGAAGGCAGAGAAAGAATAGAAGGAAATCAGGGTTGTTGATCTGAATGGTGATTGTCATATGCTGTTGCTATCAGTTATTGGTGACTTTCATAAGTTTGGCACTAGATATTTCGTCTCTATGTCATAGCTTCCTTATAGTCAGGGGGAGCATGAATAACACACTTCAGTAGAGCGGAGACTTCAGCATGTACTTAGAGGAAGCATGGAGAGAGTGGTATAGCTTGGCATATACAAAGGGGGAGCTCATTCAGAGATTATCTTAGTTTGCCCTTTGCCCTTGATGTCAAAGGGGGAGAGTGATTGGTTTTTGTTGCCATCAAGTCCAAAGGGGGAGATTGTTAGCATTATGGTACATATGTTGTACTTGATGCCAACCCACTCATCTCAGATGATAAATTATAGTGCAGAAAAGTTCACGCACTTTTATGCAGAGAAAAGTTTAATTCATGTGGAGAAAAGTTCACGCACTTTTATGCGGAGAAAAGTTTATTTCATGTAGAAAAAAGTTCACGCACTTTTATTTGGAGAAAAAGTTAATTCATGTGGAAAAATTACACACTTTTATGTGGAGAAAAAGTTTATTTCTTGTAAAAAAAAAAAAAAAAAGTTCACGCACTTTTATGTGGAGAAAAAGTTTATTTCATGTGGAGAAAAGTTCACGCACTTTCATGGTTGGTTCATGGTATTGGTCCGATAGTTTTTGATCCTATGGTTTTGGTCCGTGGTATTGCATCCAAAAGTGTTGATCCCAAGTATTGGGTTCATGGTATTGTGTTATTATGGTTTTGGACCGTGGTATTGTGAAAGGCCTAAGACTATAGAAGGGGAAGGAGATCATTTGGCAAAGTATCATCTGAATTGTTATTGAATATCTGATAAAGTGCTAGATCTGGAATACTATGATTGGGCTATGGTGTAGATCTGGATCTGAATAAAGAAGGAACCTGAGCGCAAGGAAAGGGATAAGTTCTATTGATGGGTCATAATCTTTAAGCTTGAATGATAGTATCTTTTGATCTGGGTTTAAATTGATGTCTGGTTACTGCAGTCTGAGAAATTATTTGTTTAAAGGAGATTGGGTGATGCACATGTACTTAATGTTTTGGATCCAGTTTGAAAATTTATGAAACGTGGTCCCTGGAAGAAAGAGAAGGTTGTAGCCTTCTGTAGGCCAGCACCTACGTACTAGTATCTTGGCTAGTGAAAGAGATAAGGGGGTTGTTGCTCCCTTCCAGGAGAAGCTGGAAAACGAGAGAGGGTTGTAGCTCTCTGTAGGTTGCAGCCTGCGTACTCGTAAAGGACTGCACTAGTACAATTGTAAAAAGAAGTTTCTAATTGAAAAGAAGATAGAAACATATTGCAACAGGTGGTTTTCTCCCACATTAGGTTTCCACCTTATATCATGGTGTTCATGTGTGTGGCTTATGTGTGATGATCTGTTCTATTTTACTGCACCTTTTTACTCTTAATATGGTTGATAATGTTCTAATGCAATCATTAAGGATCAACTAACTGAATCATAAGAAGTTGTGGAACTAGCATATATGAATCTGAATATGGAAATGAAAAAGTTTTATTGATGTGATAATACTGATTCACCCCCCCTCTCAGTATTATTTCCAACAGTCTCATTATCCAACTTCTCCTCGAAGGGAGCTACAACCCCCTTAGCTCTTGTACTAGCTGAGCTACTAGTACGTAGGTGCTAACCTACTGAAGGCTTCAACCTTCTCTTATCTTCCAAGGACCACGTTTCATAAATTTTCAGACTGGATCCATGAATAACATCCGCAACAATCAATCTCCTTTGAACAACCCAATATATAATCAATCAAACACTTCTCTGACAGCTGTACGCAGAAAAAAGTAACAGTAACCGTACACCAATTTTGAACCCAAATCACTGCAATAATCAAAAGAAGCAGCTAGAACGTATGCTACTTCAATATTCAAAAACCTGCGTGCATACGCTTTTGTGTTAAGATCAACCTGCGTATACGCTCTTTTGACTTATAGAAACTGCGTGTATACACACCCTCGCTTCACTAAACCTGCATATAGATCTAGAAAGATAATTTACCCCTTCAAATGTTCAGATATTAGTTAACCCAGATTATCAGATTTATAGATCAAACGGGCGCCATATATAACAGATCAAAGTCATACAAAGATACTATAACTTAAGCCTTAAGATTTTGACCCATCAATAGAACCTATCCTTTTCTTTGCGCTTAGGTTCCTCCTTTCTTCAGATCCAGCTCTCCACCATGACCCCAATCACTAGTATTCCAGATCTAGCACTTTTCAAATATTCAATAACTCAAATCATACCCTTGCCTCATGATCTCCTTCCTCTTTTATAGTCTTAGGCCTTTCATAATACCACGGTCCAAAACCATAACAAATCAATACCATGGACCCAATACTTGAGATCAACACTTCGGACGAGATACCATGGTCCAAAACCATAGGTTCAAATACCATGGATGGATCACATGTACACACTTTTCCTTGCGTGAAAGTGCGTGTATATGCATACACGACTTCCGAATGTCTAACCCGCATGTATACGCGACTTTGTCAAGGTGAACCTCTGTATATATCTTTTTCTTCTTCCTGAGTGCCTGAACTGAGATCTATCACTAGAGTGAGTTGCCATCAATGACAACACCTGTGCCATAATGCCAACAATCTCCCCCTTTGGACTTGATGGCAACCCCATGATCCTCAAAGCCATTCTCTCCCTTTGTCATCAAGGGCAAAGGGTTGTGCTCCCCCTCAGTACATTGCTGAAATCTCTGCTCTGCTGTGCTGACCAAGCTCCCCCTGACTTGTAGGCAAGATCTGCAAAAACAATGTTCTTCAAGAAGAACCATGACTTATACATCATAAAACACCTTCCTATCACTAACAGACTCTATACATACATTCATCAGCCAACCAAGTGGGGATAAACTAGAAATTTACATAAGACAACCTAGTACATTCCATCATTCATCCCAGGCATAGTGGGGAAACCAAAATAGTCTGTTACATGACCTTGACAATAAACGATATACATGACATAAAGACGAAATAACAAGACTTATGGAAATCACTAATAACTGATATCAACAGCATCTGTCAATCACTCTTCAGATCAACAACCATGTTTTCCTTCTGTTCTCCTTCTGTAGTTGATCCACCTGAACCCAAAACAACTTGTGTACTTGAACCAAGAGCTTCTAATGTAATGCCAACAATGCATTATCAAAAGTTTATCTGCTCCCCCTGAAGTTGTGCTAGATGGTCTCTGTCAGACCCATATCAGACTCTCTTCAACCAAAGTTTGTCCCCACTGATTTCATTCAAACTACCATATACGCGTCTGTCTCTATATAAACCGGCGTATGTACGTGGATCCTCTTCAGGAAACTCACGTACACCCACTTTTCTCTGAAACAAACAAGTTTCAACAGTAAGATGATGCATCAACTACTCCCAGCTTCTGCCTGAGGTATTCAAAAGTTTCCCTGGGTAGTGGTTTGGTGAGAATATCAGCAACTTGTTCCTTAGAGGGAACATACTCCAATTTGACCTTTTGTTCCAACACCTGTTCCCGGAGAAAATGATACTTGATCGGTATGTGCTTGGTCTTTGAATGCATGATTGGATTCTTTGAGATGCTAACTGCACTTGTATTATCACATAAGATGGAGAAAGGTGGAGTACAAGTGATTTGAAAATCCTACAAAGTTTGCATCATCTGAAGGAGTTGAGTGCAACAAGATGCAGCAACCACATATTCTGCTTCAGCTGTAGATAATGAAATTGAGCTTTGTTTCTTTCTGAACCAAGATGCTAATCTGGAAACCATAAAGAATGCACCACCACTAGTGCTTTTCCTGTCATCCACGCTTCCAGCCCAATCTGCATCTATATGCATGAAGAGTGAGATCTATATCTCTAGGATACCATAGGCCATAGTTTTGAGTTCCTTGAAGATACTTGAAAATTATCTTCACTGCTTGAAGATGAGTTTGCTTAGGATTTGCCTGAAATCTTCCAACCATTCCCACTGCATGCATGATGTCTGGTCGGGTACCTATTAAATAGAGCAGACTTCCAATCATGGATCTATAAGTTGGTTGATGCGCTGCTGCTGATTCATCATTTTCACTGAGGCTGCATTCTGTAACCATAGGAGTACATACTGGTTTTGAATCTTCCATGCCATACTTCTTCAAAATCTGCTTGAGGTGCTTGGTTTGAAATAAAAAGATACCGCCTTCATTTTGTTGGATTTGTAATCCAAGAAAATATGTCAGTTCTCCAAGCAAGGACATTTCGAATTCTTTCTGCATCACCAAGGCAAAGCTTTGACTCATAGCTTCTTCATTGCAGCCAAAGATGATATGATAAACATACACAAGAAGTATTAGCAATTTTTTATTTTCAATTTTTATATAAAGATTGCTATCTGCTAATCCTTTTGAGAAACCTTGTTGATGAAGATATTTGTCAAAACGATAATACCAAGCTCTTGGAGCTTGTTTAAGACCATAGAGAGCCTTCTTAAGTCTGCATACATTTTTTGGATCATTTCCAAGGATGAACCCATCTGGTTGCTCAATGTACACTTCTTCTTCTAAGTCTCCATTCAGAAAAGTTGATTTCACGTCCATTTGAAATACTTTGAACTTCTGAAAGCTAGAGAGAGCAAGGAACATTTGAATGGCCTCAAGTCTAGCAACGGGAGCAAAAGTTTCTTCAAAGTGTATTCCTTCTTGTTGAGCATACCCTTTACAAACAAGTCTGGCCTTGTTTCTAATAACTTCCCCATTTTCATTCAACTTGTTTTTTAATATCCATTTTGTCCCTATGACATTATTATCTTTTGGTCTAGGAACCAACTCCCAAGTGTTATTCTTTTCAATCTGCTCAAGTTCTTCATCCATTGCCTTGACCCAACATTCATCTTTGCACACCTCTCTTACATTTTGTGGCTCAGTGGAGGAGACTAATGCCAAATAGCTTGAAGTTTCTGCTATTGTTCTTCTTGTTTGTATACCAACCTCTTTCTGGCCCAAAATTGGAGATTCTAGATGATTCTTCTGAACGTATCTGGATGGAGTCTTTTCTTCTATCTGTTCTTCTAGCACCCCATGGGTTTCGTCTTCATCATGAATCTGATTTGATGTTGATGGATAGTCCTCAACATCTTTGAAATCTTCAGATCTTACCTGCCTAGGAGTGATTTCTTCTTCATCAACCACTACATCAATACTTTCAACAATTTTTCCAAGCCTTTTATTATAACACTTGTATGCTTTGCTGTGGGGAGAGTAACTGAGGAGAATGCCTTCATCTGCTCTAAGTTCAAACTTGCCAAGATTTGCATCAGTATTTTTGATGTAGCATTTACTCCCAAAAATTTTGAAGTATTTTACCGAGGGAGTCTCACCATACTAGATCTCATGGGGAGTTTGAATGTTGTTCACCCAGACATTTGTCTTGTTGAGAATAACAACTACAGCAAATGCAACTTCACCCTAGAAAGTTGCAGGAGTTCCAGACTCATCCATCATAGCACGAGCCATTTGTTGAACCGTTCTGTTCATCCTTTCCACTACCCCATTTTGCTGAGGAGTCCTTGCAGTAGAGAATTCTCTTGTTATTCCATGTTCTTCACAAAAATCGAAAAATTCATTTGAGGTAAACTCCCCACCTCTATCAGACCTGAGGCATTTACCATGGACCCAATACTTGAGATCAACACTTCAGACGAGATACCATGGTCCTGTTGTCACTCAGGTTGTCCCTAGGCTCCTAAAGGGATACAACCGAGGTAACCACAAACCAATATTTGGATTGCAGGTTCTGGCCCACCTGCAATCAGAGAGGGCTCTCTCTTAATGATTTAACTTTATTGATGAGGATTTTAGGCTAGTTGTTGGGTTCAGGGGTTTTGATTGTTTGTTTGGATGGAAGGTGCATGTATGCAAGATAATTCCAAACAGAGAGGCAAGGTAAAGTGTGACAAGTTTCAAACCAATGGGCATGGGGTCATGGACTAGGGCTTGCTGTTGCGTTTTCTTGGTCACAAGAGGGTTATGGAGTGGGATAGCCACACATGAGACAATTATCAAATTGCTAAAAGGATGGAATGATGGTCAGGGATGAAAGGCAATTAAGAATCTTTCATCAACACTAATACGGAGGAGAAGTGAATGAATGGTTGTCTAGGAGCAGTTAAGAATTCCTAAACTATCATTCATAAGTGAAAGAAACAGCGTAAACAAGATCATTTAAGTATGCATGTTCATAACTATTCCTGATGGAAACATGAAAAATTGCAGAAATTGAGCCTAGGGTGCAGCTAAGCAAATCCTAAACTATTCTTCTTTTCTGCAATTTAGATGGTGGATTGATGATAAAACAAGCATAAAAAAAAAACTAACAGAGTTAAGAAACACTTATTAAACCATGTAGAAGCACACGAACTCCACAATCACTACTCAACCAATTTAAACACAGCAAACAGTTTCAGAATCCATTCTTTCAGCAGTCTTTGATTATAGAAAGTATCACAGTTACAGTGTGAATCTCTGCTTGAGGAAAATATCGAAATACCAAAAATCAAGCAACTAGTCAACCAACCAACCCCTACTCCATTTTTCAGGGTGGTATATATAAGAAAAATATCTAAAGTCATTTATTACAACCGACCTCAACAGGTCTGCAGGAAAAGCCTTTTTTAAAAAACCTAATTGTCACTGGAATTAAATGCAAGAAAGTCCTTTGGGCTGCGCTAGAGGTAGCTGGATCGAGTTGAGTTGATGGGGTGTCCTCGGTGACTTGGTGCAGTGGTTCTGTCATAACTGTGCATTGAGTTCTAGTCCACTGATCTCCTGTGAGTTTAATGTGGAGTGATTTGTGCTGGTGAGCTTTTAATGGTTCCTTAATTGCTTCTTGAATTTCAGAGCCTCTCTTTTAATGTTGGATTTGCCTCGAGCCCTAAAAAAATCTCCTCTGATAGACTTTGTTGCTACATTGATAGTTTCCACCGCTTCCTAATACTCTTCAACATAATTTTTATCTGCATATTTGATCTGATACTCTTTAATCACTGTTCTTGGTCTCTCTTTGTCTTCAAATATGTTAGAATTGGCAAAATCGGGCTTTTTCGGGCCTTTTCGGTGCAAAAAGGGCCGAGGAATCAAAAGATTCCCTCAATATTCTCCAATATGGCCCATTTCCCGAAGCGCTAATCGCGCATCAAAAACTGCCTCCGTTTTTCATTCCGGAGCTCCGAAGCTCGACTTTCGCACTTGCGCAATTTTTCCTTTTTTTGGCTGCTGACGTCAGCAGTACGACGGATGACGTCAGTAGTGGGACCATCTGGTACAGATGTGATGTCAGCATGCTAACGTCAGCAAGGTGATGTGGCAGTACGGCGGGGTGACATGGTAGTGACACGTGGCAGGGTGACGTGGCCGGGCGGAGGTAGTGTGAGGTGATGTGGAGGCGATGTGGGAGGCTAACGTGGCGCTCCTGTTATGTGAGGGGAGGGAGGTTTCGGCTGTGCATCGGACGACGTGGCCCGATGCAATGGGAGGCCGCCATCTGTCCCGGTGTACGATGGTAAAACCGTCGGACATCGGGTGGTAACGTACCACTACAATAGGGCACCCGATATGAACAAGGGCCATCGGATCTAGGGGAGGCGATCCGACGGTGGACGGGTTGCGAAGGTGCGAGGGATTTAATAAAAGAGTGCACGTGTTAAAGTTTTAATTTTTCCGCGGCGCAGGTGGGTTTTTCACTTTAGGAAATGGGTTAATGGTTAGGCGCTTGGTGATTTATTAAATAAACATTAATAGATTCCAAAGGAAATGCGCGGGGGGGGTTGCATTTGGAAAGGGGTCCTTTGTGTTTTGGAAGGGGTCCAAACACCTGGGAATGGAAATTCATGCAAAAAGAGGGTTCTTACTAAAGTCCAGGCGACTTAGTAATTCCCAGAGAAGCACTTATGGTTATATTTCAACCAGGGGGAAGGGATATTTACATAGGGGATTATTAACATAGTTTTAGTAGGGGGATGGGGAAAAATATAGGGAATTAAATAATAATGTCAGTAGTTAATATGGAAATGACAAGAAAGCGCTAAGTCTCATAGATCTTAGGCTTCAAAGGGGAGATAGAGCTTTGTAGAGAAAGTATGGACCCTCCTTGAGTGAAGCAGATCTTCACCAAGGCTAATGACATGGAAAATGATGAAACTAAGAGATGTCAAGTACATCTTGACCTCTTTTGGGGAAATTAGTCAATTATTTTAGGGAAGAGGAAGAAAGGGAAGTTAGTTATGCCTGATTTGAGCTCCTCCATATAAAACTGCCTGATGACTGTGACCTGAGTAGAGATGATACTTTGAAAACATATGATTGATAAGAAATCAAGATTCTGCAACCTCAAAACTACTTACCTAACCTACTTACCTAACATTTTTTCTTCTTTTGGTTTGGGTGCACTTAGACTTCCAGACCCAGCATTTCAACTTTTTCTTTTTATGCCTTCCTATCTATAAACTACCCTTATTTCTTCCAAGGGCCCAGATTAAGCAGTTGGGCTCCTTTTATTCTCTACCTATCTAAGAATTTGCTAAGATTAAGCTGTTTGGACAGATTTTCATTCTCTATACTCTAAAACAGGAAATTGAAACCTAGGGAGACCAAGATTAGGCTGTTTGGACCTCCCTTTAGCTGAAAATTCTACAAAACTGGAATGACACTTCAAAATTGGAATGCAGTAGATGAACTTTGAGTCGCATTCTTTCATGGCCTCTTTCTTTGGTGACTTTTTAGCAAATATGGAGCATTGCAGCATGCAAAGTATGACATATTTGGCCTGTAAAAATGTCAATCATGAAATATGAGTAACCTGCTGCAGCAGGAGGCTAATAGTGGCTCCACTTGGGGATGGATTCTCCTTGTGAGAAGCCAAGAACAGCAGGTCAGATTGCCTTGATTCTTCTGTTATTGTTGTGCTTTGAAACTTCTAAGTGATGACTGTTGGATTTTTTTGAACTTTTGGACTGCTAACAACACTTTCCCTTAACTGATTTGCTGGTAAATTGTAAAGCACTGCCTGTATTCTTCTGCGTTCTTTAGCATCATGGACTATTACAAAATAAAATCAAAGTGCTGATATATACAAACATTTTATGTACAAAAAATAACACCGCATGTTCTTTTCAATCAAAAAGGATCATGGTAGTGCTTTAGCATTCAGCCATTGACAGGGCCTTCTTTAGCTGTGCTGCCATCCCGAGATCTGAGAATATATGTATTATTGCCTTGCACAACGCTGATAATGTATGGGCCTTTCCACAGAAAATCGAATTTTGCATGTTTGCCCTTGTCCTCTCTTTGTGAATCCCATCTTAGAACTTTGCTACCAACACAGAAATCCTCTGCTTTAGCTTTCTTATCAAACATCCTTTTGAGTTTTTCTTGCATCATTTGAGCTCTGTCATACACCTACTCTCTGGTTTGCTGAAGATGAATGGTTTGATTAACTCTTCTCTGCATGTCATTTGGTTCAGCCTGAATTTCCTGCAATAGTTTGATAGTAGGAATGCCCAAAGATGAAGGAAATTTGGCTTCCATGCCATATACTAGCTCATAAGGGCTCATCCCAATGGATTTCTTAGTTGAAAGTCTGTCTGCTCACAGAGCATTTGTGAGCTTCCGAAGCCAGTTCTTTTTGTTTTCCTCCAAAAATTTCTTTATGATGTTGATGAGGCTTTTGTTGGATGATTCGACCAAGCCATTACCTTGAGGGTAATAAGCTGTGGAGTGGCCCAAGGTAATGTGGTATTTATGGCAGAAGTTGATCATCTTTTTGCATTTGAAGGCAACAGCGTTGTCAATAATGATTTTCTCAGGGCAGCCAAATCTGGAAAGGATATTTCTCTCGAGGAATTGGATAAAGGTGGATTCGTTGGCTTGTCTACATGGAATGGCTTCAATCCACTTAGTGAAATAATCAGTGGCTGTTAGAATCCACTTGTGCTGGCCTGAGGAAGAGGGATGAATTTCTCCAATGAAGTCGAGACCCCATTGTTGAAAAGTCTTTTCGGTTGAAATGGGCTTGAGGGGAAAAGGCAATAATTTTCTTTTCCCTTCAAATATTTAGCATTTGTGACATGAAATAGTAAACTTCTTGACATCTGCAAAAAGATAGGGCCAATAATAACCAGCCCTTAAAATCTTTTCAGCCATGGACTTCCAATATAATTGTCCTCCATAGTCCCCTGCATGGAATTCTTTCATGATGTTGTTAGTTTCATTGATATTCAAACAATTAAGCAAAATACCTTCATGATTTCTCCAAAACAAAGCACCATCTATGACACAAAACTTTGAGGATTTCATCCTTAAAAATCTTTTCTTGGTTCTGGACAATCCTGGGGGAGCACACATGTTTAACAATACAAAGCAAATATCAGCATACCATGGGGATTGCAAAAAGGTCTCACTGATCTGTGGAGTCGCCGCTCCAGTTCATTGTCCAGTTGATTAATGTCTAAGGCTTGGAAATTTGTTTCGGACATTAGTTTGGCTAAACCTTGTCCTTTTATCAGTTTGATCATTTTTATCTCAATGTCGTATTCAAGGATGCTGGCAATCCACTTGCCTCTTTTGCCTTCTAGTCCCTCTTGAGTTAATATATCCTTTACAACAGAGTTTGGGACATAGGCAATCACGTGGGAGTATAAGATGTAAATTCTGAAATCTTTGATGGCTTTGACCAGGGCATAAGCCTGCTTTTCCATAATCTTATTTCAAGGGTGCGTCTCTCAAAGCTCGGCTGAAGAAAGCAATTGGCTTTTCATTACCTTGATCATCTTTTTGCAAAAGGACAACGGCTATGGTGTGCTCGGATGCAAAAGAAAAAATGATAAAATCTTTGTCGAATTGAGGACTGGTGAGG
>APFE030729296.1:174915-195293 GCA_000404065.3 Pinus taeda
AACTTTTTCACATTGGATTGGAAGAGATCACGTTATCGAGCTAGACCCAGATCATCTCAAAAGTGAACATCTATTCACTTAGAAATTGCTAATGATGGAACAAGTTTGAAACAATTTTGTTCATACATAATAGTAGGGAGAGGAAAATATATTTTATCGTTTGTGTGTACCAATACATAATGTAGGGATTGGTCCCAATTATATTTATAAAAAAAGAAGAAAAGAAAAATATATTCTAATCCTTCCTTTCGTTCATGAATGATACCTTTGCAATTTATGGACCAAGCCAGATATAATTTTTGATGAAAAATATCATTTTTCTACTAAAGAGTGGTGCTATCACTGTTCCATAAACAGTAATACTTTACTGTGGGAAAAGATAAAATACTTAGCATAGTTCAAATGCTCAATCAAAATGAGAACTTTATCATTTTTGTGCTATGCAATGAAAAAAAGGTCAAAAAAGGAATCTATAGTAATAGGTCTTTTCCGTTCCATAAGAAAGATTTTGTAAGGGTTATTCGTTTTCAGGATCAATAGCGGACGAACGGAGAGAGAGGGATTTGAACCCTCGGTACGGATGATCCATACTACGGATTAGCAATCTCCCGCTTTGGTCCGCTCAGGCATCTCGCCAAGATGGAAGAGTTCATGTGTAACAAAATGAATGGTGGATTAAAGGTGTATACCATAAGTATGTAGAATTTATCAACATATAATGAATATTGCAAATTATTCAGTTGGATAAAGAATAATCCAATCAATCATATTGTTCATTTCGTTCAAAATAGTTCTTTCTTTTCCTCTAATTTTTCTGCTTTTCTTGGCTTGGCCAATGGCCAGGCCAAGAAAAGTAGAAAAATCAGTCACATAGTGCTTGACCTAATTTGAGAGCTAGAATACTTGATGTAAAAGCAAGAAAAAAATCTATCAAAAATTGAACCTCTATTATCATCTCTTCATTCCCTCCCCAATCAGTTTGATAAATGCATTTACATGGGTTAGTCCATTTATTTATCTCCAATATCATATTTTATTATCTAGATATTGAAAGGTTCTCTGTCTATTCAGGGTTCTCTATCTATTTGATGTATTATTGTAAACATATCAGTTGCTCAAGGCCATAGGTTCCTGATCGAAACTACACCAATGGGTAGGAGTCCGAAGAGACAAAATAGAAGAAAGTGATTGATCCCGACACATTTTATTCATACATTCAGTCAATGGAGGGTTCGAAAGAAAACCAAATGGACTAGAAGTTATAGCAGCAAGCTCACTGTTCTGACTCTGATGTGTGTATCCTTGGCCCTTCAGTTAATACCAGATAGATAAGCTTTGGATGGATCAGATGATCCATGTAAAATATCCCAGGTTTTAATCTATTTAATTTAATGACACTGTTAACGAATAACCCACCTGTAATCACTTTTAAAAACAACTATTACACGCCCAAATCCATTGCGGATATTCCGATCACTCTTTCTTCTTCCACATTAATCCAAATCCGGAATTTCCTTTCTTCTCTCTCGGAAAATAGAAGAGAGAGAAGAAGATCTATCCATTTCTAGTTTAGAAATTTCAAAAGGTGATCTTTCCCTTATCAAGGAAATCTATTATTACTTGCCTCAACTCCCTAATCTTTCTAACTTGAACTTTTCTAATTTATTTTAAGAACAGATCTTCCTCTTAAGGAAGAAAAGAGCCATAACACTGCGAATTGGTCCATATTCTTAGCTACTCAATTCTTGTTGATTTCTTTAAGTATATCCATCTTGAGTTTGCAAGGGTAACTTGGTATATCTACCATTGCCGTTCATTGAGCCCGGATATGTCCCACATGATTCACTAATTGTCTATCTTTGGGAATGGTGGGATCCATACCCAATCGAAAAAGAATAATATCAAAACACATTTCAAGTAATTGTAATAGGACCTGACCTATTAAGCCTTTGGCTCTTCTAGCAATATGAACATATTTCAACAAATGATCTCAGGCATAAACTTGTCTCCATTCGCTTCGTATCAGCTCAGCCCGGAGTTTCCAAGTATAGGGATCCTTACCCTAACGAGCTACTATAAATGTTTCCTCAACTTGAAATAAATCTATATAAGATAGATGGATCATCCATGTCCAATTTTTTGTCCATCTACTATATTAGATTCACTCGTTCATATATGATGAGGGGACCTTTTTAACTCAGTGGTAGAGTAACACCACGGTAAGGCGTAAGTCATCGATTCAAGTCTGATAAAGGGCTCATGTTTCCCAGTAAGAAAGAAGGCTCGGGTGTCCATTTTCTCCATCGTTATGATCCACATTTTTTCAAGATGAAAACCCTTTTTCAGGGGCGAAAACTATTGTCATGATAGTTTCAGGTAAAACATTTGTTATGACAGAGTCTCACAACTAATATGGGGGGATGACCACTATATTTTTCTCAATAATAGTCTTCTTCATCTTGCTACTATAGGATCAGTATATAATTTACTTGATCTTTATCAATTTTGAACATATCAAAGGTATTATGGATACCTCATAATTTCAAATTACCAATCTTCAAAAGAAGTGGAAAAAATGGAGGAGAAGTGAACCTGACCCATTGGGTTATGAATATATCAGCTACTCCGGTATTGAAATTTGATAGAGATTTGGAAAGTGGACCTTTCCTATTCAAATAATCGATCTTATTTAGTTGATCGAACTCCCTGTTTGGTTGTTGACATTTGCAATAATCAAGACAGTAAAATTAAAAACATTCCATAATATGTTATACAAGATAGCCAGTAATAGTGACATATCATAGCATAGAAGTGTGTCAAATATACATCGTCTTCGATGATAGGTTGAAAAACACCTTATGATCGGGAAAAATGATAGCAAAGAAAGACATAAAATGTTGTATGAGTCTACAAAGGCGATCATCCTATCCCTGATGATGATCACGATAAGAAACCATTGCTCAGGCCACCCTACAATGGAACCTCCTAAAAGGTCCTGGGACCCCAATCACAGAACGTTGTAACCTAAGTGGAATATCATCTATGGTATTCTCTGGAATAGCTGTTGTCAAACGCTCTAGATGATTCTCCAGTTCGGTCAGGGTCTCTGTAGATTGGTCCTGTGGGGCCGGTACCACTACAGCTGGGTGTCTTCTCTCATAGGGCAGGAGAGCGGTTGGTTGTCGTGCGCCCACATCTGCATTTAAAACTTTTTACTCTTATTTCTGGATGATTTAAAAAAAAAAAAAAATTAGTTTAAAACTTAGAAAGTGTTGAAAATAATTTTACCTTAATCATCCCATTTCTCTCCTAGATCACCACGATAATCCATCCCAACATATGGAAAATCCCCAATCACAAAAAGTTGGTTCCTCAACAAAAAAAAATACTCAGCTGGAAATCAGAAAACCTTTGAACCCTCCTCAGGGTGATGATCCATCACTGAAACCCAACGCATAATCTTAGGTTCTCGAGGAAGTCCAGCCTCAACGGAAAGTTGTTGTGGGACCAACATAGGGAATATCTCTAAGACAAAGCTCACAATCAAGAAACCATATCCAATTTTTTTTAGTTGTCCGTTCATTTCTCTAGTCAGTTGGCCTTTTACTTTCGCCAACACAGCCTCGCACCAGTTGAAAATGGTGCCTTGGTAACAATCTACTGCCATTCGCATTTGGGATCCGGTAGCTACATGCAATGTTGTGCTCCCGCATAGTTTGATGACAGTAAATGCAATTACTTTAAGTTCAGGACAAGAGATAGTTTTAATATCTATCTGTTTGTCCTCTATTTGGTCATTGCAAAACTTTAGTGAGAGGCTAGTGATAGATTGGTCACCTGGCCTAGTCCCGAATAGAGATAATCATTTGCCTCTCTTGGGCAAACTAGTTAAGAATTAAATGTCCTCTAGCTCTATTTCGAACCGGTGGCTACCAATCATGAAACACTGGTCCTGTGTGCTCCACCTATCTACCAGCCATTGCAAGAAGTCTACTTGAGCCCTCATGCCAGGTATGGCCTAGAATTCAAATAGTCTGCATGCTTTTAATACCTATATTGTACGTGGATGAATTAATGCAGCAACATCCACATCTTTGTGCTCGCATTCTCGCCAAATGAGCATTTTTTATATCCTACATTGCAAAAAATGTGGATTAGAACAATTTAGTTCAAAATCTTTGGGCAGAAATGGAAGAAATTGAAATTTTAAAACTTATTTCACGGGGTCTGCACCTGCTAGTTAGGGATAGAGCATAGGTTTGCACTCGTCCTTAAGAACAGGTGTAGAACCCCGACTTTTTCCTTTATACAAAAAGGTCGAGGTCCGCAGGAGCTGCATGTTGCACCTGCAGACCCCCACGAGTGGTTTTTTAAACAAAATTTTCCTTAAAAAATCAATTTTTAAAGCCCTAAAATGAAAATTAAATGGTTGAAATGCAAGATAGGGATGATGTGGATTACCTGGAGCTGATGGTTTTCGATTCCAACAATCAGATTTTCTACATTATTCACAGGAAGTTTCTTACCCAAAAGCTCTTACTTCTCACTCTGAAGTCAAACGGTAAAAATGAATTTACAAAAGCCCTTTTTATAAGCTTTTTTGAATAAACGAATTTTTAATTTGTTTATTTTTCACTTTAAAAAGGTAACTTTTGATGCATTTTTTATTTATTTTAAACAGGTATAGTAATGTTTTGAGTTTTTGTGCAGAATATTGGATTTTCAGGGAGAATTGATCATTTTCAACGAAGAGCATACTTTTTCACTTTTTCGGACTCTTCAAAAATTTACAAAAAAGAGAAACATTGGAGTCCTCTTTAAGCTCTTTTCTAACTCTTAAAATATGAAAATATTGCCAAGTTTTTTCTTTTAAACTCGTTAAAACGGAATTAAAAGGATGGTCCACTTACAACTCTTTTCTGACTATATAAACAGGAAAAGATCGTTGTACTTTTTTCGTTTCAAGTTCGATATTGGTTATAAAACAATGTGTTTTCGATCACTTTTTTAATTTTTCAGATCGAAGTCACTAATTATGAAAAGTACTCCTTGATCGTAATGGTCCAGCGGTTCTCTCAAGTATTATTTTATACATTTTTTGGGCTTGGGGGACACAAATTTACAAAAAAGGACAACCATGGAGTTTTCTTAAGTTTTTCTTCTGACTCACTAAAATTGAAAAACACCAATTTTTTTGTATACTGGACTCGTTAAAATTCAACAGTAAAGGACCTATTCAAATTTAAATAGGAACGAACCACTCCTTCTTAGGGTTTGAATTTCAAACTAAGTTGGTCTCATCTGAAGGATGAGCTTATAATCAAGCAAATGTTATCCTCCTCAAGCTTGTCAAAAATAAGGAGGTACTTGCCAAAAATGGTGGGGGAAAAGAGAGAAAAATGAACCTATTTGTTATACTTTGTGTTTTAGAAAAGCAGTTAACCACTCTTGAACACGACACGTTTTGTTCACCTGGGTTGAGAAATCCTTTGCTTAAAAGTTAATCAAACCATATTGAAAGTCTTCAACCAATTTCTGGGTATTAGCCTTGGGTCAATTGTCACCAAACCATCTGCAGTGTCGTTATGTGTTCAAGCGGTCAGTTCAAATAAACCATTCACTTGCAAAATATTTGCCATCCATTTTGACCATCCCTGAGTTAGTCCTTGCCAAATATATTTCTTCAAAACTTGATCTATGATTTTGTGTTGTGGGCTTGCCTACAACGGATCGCTTTCTATCGACTCCAACTCATTATCTAGAAATATGATCTAGAAATTGTCAGTACCTTGGAATCTGCATGCCCTAATGGTAGGTTTCTTACCTTCGATGACAGGTTGCATCACTGACCTTCGATCAAAGGATTCTATGATGTGTTCGACATCAACTCATTTATTCACATTTCATGGATTGTACTGAGTACTTTGAGAGCCATTGACATTACTGGTGGTTTCTCTCACACTTGTTAATAGTTCACATCATTGACTGGTAATCAAGTGGTTTCTACCATGTTCGACTTCAACACATTCATTCATATGGATAGAATCATACTAGTTCGGGAAGCAGAAATCAACACTCTGGATCTAGTTTCTACCATCCAAGCTGTGATGAATTTTGTTATTCATTATACAGTAGACTATTCATAAACAGATGGTTGCGTCCATAATGTGTCTACATATGTCTATACTCGTGATGTATTACGAAATCATTCCTGTATCAGAGTAGTTTAGTTAGTTTTTTAGTCAGTTTTGATCTGAGTATGGGAATTTCTACCTTAGTGATGATATGCTCACATATATATTTCTTGCATTGAATGTTTTTACAACTTCCGACTGGGTTGTCCAAAGGATGATCCTTGAAATGATAAAGCACTTCACTCTTCTTAGATTACAAATGCTATCCTCATCTATTACAGACTTCACACTTTAGGGGCAATCCGTTGCACAAAAATTGTCACCTTGACATTCTGCAATCTGTGTGAGTCTATCACCACTCATACTTTCCTCCTTTACAAGTCTTAAACCTCAGTTCTTCATATCAAGCCTTGAAAATAAGAGAAAGTCCTTAAAAATCTCTAAAACTCTAGTTCCACACTTTCTCTTAGCATTACCTGAGGTCCCGCACCTAATGGTCATGTCCCCTGTGCACCTGACCACTCTGTCTTTGTGTTATGGGTGTGAACCCCTGTAAAAGTTAAAAAGGTGCAAGTACATTTTTAAAAACTCACTTTGAGTCATTTCTAGAAGCTTCTAGAGGGAATCTTGAGGTGGCAAGCTCACTCCTTAAAGGTTCATGCATCCCATACCTTAAGGATCTAACCCCTTGATGTGAGGAGCTTATCTCTTTGAAGGAGGACTCTATCCCTTCATAGGTGGACCTATAACCTCCTTCCTTTGCACTATAAAATGAAGCATTGGGCTGGTTACTAAAAAGGTTGAAAGGTGAATATTTTTGAGGTGAAATGCAGCTAGAACTTAGTCTTCCTAATTGAGCTTTTGAGAGGGGAGATTAAATACCTTTTTGATCTCATTTGAAAGAGAGTGAGGCTTGTCAAAGTAGAGGAGATGCCTGTTTGGACCCTTGGAAGAGCTTGTACAACATCAAGGAACCAATGGTTTTAAAGTTCTTCTATTTCAAAGTTAATACAATCAAGTTTATTTTTCTCAATAAGCTGTGGTTTATGGTTTATTTCATGGATTCCTTGATCACCACGATGAACATGATTGATTATATTAACTATGCAGGTGTTATTTGATGTGTGTTTGTTTTTTATTGCAAGTTCTCTAAAGGAGATTCTTTTGGATAGTTGAAGCATGGTTGCCACAAACTAGCGTTGGACTTAAAGTAGGGTCTAAAAACCTCTTTAGTTTTTATTAATGAATCACAATATGTTTAGAGATAGGTAGATTTGCTTGTCCTGCTTGTTGCTAGATATTTGTTGATACTAGGGAGATCAGCCTTGTCCGCAAGATCGATTTATCCCGCGAACAAGCCTTTTGAGCATCCAGATTTGCATCTATGTTTGCATCATACGTTAAGCCATGTTTTGTTTCTACCTTTGCATCCCATTTTTTATCTAATGTTATATTCAATTTTGAGCTAATTTTTACATCCAATTTTGCAGTTGCTTTTGCATCACTCTTTGCATCCAACATTGCATCTCAATTTACATACATTACATATGAATATTAGGGCATGATGGAATCGTACCACAAACCACCTGCTTGTAAAGAAGGTGCTCTTTCATTGAGCTAGCACCCTTCAAAGACTTAAAAATTGAAATTTTATAAATTTTAAATTCTAAAACTTTAATTAAATTGTAAAACTTTGTAAAGTCTAATTGGTTTCATTGGCTCAGATAGAAAAAACAATTGTCCAATAGATGCAGAACATAATTGTTTTAGAACAAGGAAAAATATTTCACATGGTTAATACACCTGACCATCTAAAAAATAGCATCAAAGTCGATTGTTTAAATTTGAGACTAACCAAAATATAAACCCAAATTCCCCATGTTCTATGACTCATCTAATACAATTGGAGATGAAAGAAATCACTTAAGAACTTAAAATTGTATATAGATATAGTAAAAATTGGCAAAAATAGGCATTATAAATATATTTTGATTAAAAATTAAAATCATGTAGAGTGTGTGATTCAAAAAAGAGACTAGATATGATGGAGCCAACACAAAATCCATTGCACAATTCTCATATGGGATCTATGAATATACATACCTCTAGAAGGTAATTCTTCTTAATCCCCCAAAAATTAGTATAGAACTTCACTGATATATAACGAAGGAACCAAGACACTAGAGGACCTTCAAGAACTAAGACACAATGGACGATGAAAACACGAGGTTGGAGACTATTCCCAGTGACCCATTTCCCTTGAAGACAATTATAATTAGCACAAGGTCACTTTGCCCCACGTCTATCTTTCAAGCTATGGTTTCTTTTTTTCTCTCACTCGTATAAATATAGTGGACAGGGGCCAAGTTATCTCGATTAATGTTTTGTCTTATTTAATTGGCACATAAAATTTTTTTATTTTAAACATGATATTTCTCAAGCTTCCAGACTTGACAAAACATTATTGGGAAGCAACATGAAGGTTTCTCGATTGAGTTCTTAGAAAGAATGTAAAACAATTTTGTGCATATCAATATGTGACCTATCTCCTACAAATAAACAATAGAATTGCATGATAACATCATAATGTAGTCCTATTGTTTATGATGATTAGAGATGATAGATGGGATTAAACCATAGGTATTTTAAATTTTAAAATTCTGATAAATGCTTCTAAGAGTTGAATAAAAAATAATTTGGAGATAACAAATTACCAGTATATATCTATATATATATGTATATATATATATACACCCACACACATTTTAAAAGTCTAGATTAGAATAATCAGTGAAAATTTTTAAAATAGAAAATCAACTACTTTAGGAAAAGGAAAATGAGCAGAAAATTTATTAAATTTGGCTTGACATTGTTTAATAGATTTGTTTGATAACATTTTGCTGAAAGAAACAAGTATAGAAAACATAATATATGATATTTAGCAATAAGAAAGAAGGCATTATGCTTATTTGTATGAAAGGAGACATTTGAGTAGATCTTAGTGCCTGTCACATTATATTGGTAATGCTAATAAGATTATAATTCAAATAATGTTTGTAATTATATGAAGGACTGTAAAATTTCATTTGTTCTACTTCAAAAAATTTGGTGATGATGAAATTCCATTTAAAACTAATTTCTTACGTCCTTGAACCTTTTCATCAATAGAATAAATATTAAATTTTCTAGACTGCTTTAAGGGTTTGGGAGAATATATTTTGGTTGACCAAGGTAGAAAACTACTACGACGATAAGGTTCCTCCCAAGCCATTTAGTCAAAGGTTTTGGAATTGTGGATGGAAAGATGTGAGTTGAACCACGATCAATCTTTGGGAAAAGAAGAAAAAAAGAGCGTGAAGTAAGAAAAAAATGTGTGTAGTAAAGGAGCATGAACTTCCCTCTAGTTTGGTTATCATTACTATGAACTTGTTTTTGGTTAAGCAAGTTGCCATAAAGTTTTTGTAGGAGACAAAGAGCACATCCAACTCTAACAAGGATCACTTTAATGTGATGTGGTCGAGAAGGTAAAGTGCAAGTGAAATCCATCCTGAAGGAGAACGTATATATGTGCAAGTCAAACTGATGATCCATATCATGGAGAATTGGTCTACGTGGAAATTCTTGGTCACTTATTCTATGATTTAGAAACAAACTTTGTGGGAACTATGATCATTGGAAAGGACAACTTTGCAATACTCAATTTCACCATTCAATATTTTCTTGCACAAACATTACTTAATATGCAATCATAACAAAAGGTCAAGAGCACCAAGCCAAGGTGAGCTGGCAAGTCATCCTCTGATGTCATTTATAATGAAGAAGAGAAATAAGCATGAATTCACTATATTGACCTCATTGAACTGCCTAATTCATAAATTCATTCAAAGATGCAACTTCAATATACATTCACTTTTTCATGTGTGTTTAATTGAAATGAGGCCCATTATACTAAAATACAACACATACAAGTTCCAAAAGAAGAAATTGCACAACCATCCAAGAGAAACTGAAAGATACATAACTTTCAGTCTTCAATTGTGATGATACATGGAGTAAATCCATGACTCGAACTCCCTGAGAGGGACAAAATTATAAGTAAAATAGTAACAATAATCCATTATCAAGGAATTATCTCGAGAACAATTCATAGATTAATACCCTATTTTTATATCAGCTACCATCTAAGACACATATGTATAATTTGACATCTAATTTGAAAAAAAAATGAGTAAAATTAGATGGTTGGGAGAACGAATATCAAATTCATTGTAAGAATAAAAACATTTATACATATCCTACTTAGTAGAAACTTCTATTGTTGGAAAGCAGGAAAAATTAGAAGGTTGTTGGAAAAAAAGGCATTTTTAGTGTATTTGTGATCATGTGTAATGGGCAGAGGGGATTGAGATATATGTATGGGATATTTTTTGTTTTTGTTTTTGTTAGTGACAAACAGTTCAGGATCTCACTATTTGTCTTCATCTAGGTTTCTAATGGGAAAAATGGAAAAATTAGTAGAGAAAATGAAATGGTTGTTTTATATAGTTGGGTAGAGATGAATTAAGGTCAACGATCAATGGGATTGAAGTAAATTTGGGCATTTAATTTGTACCGATTGGTATGAGAGAAATTGTGAAGAGATGTCAAAAAGAAGATCAGTTGGAACTTGGAACTAGTTTGTCAATGGCATTAACAAAAAACATTTACTATATTTTCATAGAATAATATAACATTTTTTAATATTAATTATCAAATATTCGAAAACTTCCTCCAACATTGTGCATATATTGCCTTCGCTGCATATCCTTTCTTCGTTCCTCATCTCAGTTGCTTCTATCCATCCTTCCCTATTTCTTCATTTTGTTAAGAAGAGGAGTCCATAGTCCATAGTCATGGTGTGTATGTCAACCTTGCTCAAGTGCTTCTGCTGATGGGCATTGTGGTTTCATGATCTCTAACTAGTGATAACACAAAATGTTGTATGATTTGGTGTAGGTTGTTGGAGAATTAAGAAATGATCTCACTTGGTTCTACATAATTCTCTTCATATTTATAATGCATAAGTTGTGTATTGCTTTATTCTAGTTGTAGGCATGTTTTTGGCTGTTGTGCCTCTTTTGCCGAAGCTACATTTTCTAATTTTGTTGGTGTTTTTTTTTGGCACTTTCTGAGATTTTTTTTTTTATTGAGGGGCATTGTGATGAATGCAGTTATGATGTGCTAGGGCATATAGATATATATGTTGAACGATTTTGATATTAATCCTAATAGCTAGAAGTGGAGCTTATATTACTCATCTTTCCCACATTCATATTTGGTCTTTTGGGGTTTCTTTTTAGTGCAGTGAACTATGCTAGTCCTCCAAGATATTAGTTTTGAGTACAACTTTTAATATCCTTAATTTGAGATGAGAAATTTTCGCTTCATATATCTATTTTTGATTCACATTTAAATTGATTCCCAACTGTCACATAGCTAGTTGCATTATTCTTTCAGTGATTGACTCCTGCTCATCCATTGCATTATATCTTATCATAAATAAATAACTTTGGGCTCACCACAAAGGGGCCTTATCTGAAGTGGGTCCATCTATTTTATTTCAATTAACTTTCTGCATGGCTTCATATCTGTATGTATTGAGTTTGGTGCTCTACATGAAAGCTGCAACAATTGGTCATGATTATGGTGCAACATTGAGCAAGAGTATCATGTTTTGCGAGGCTCAGAGATTTGCAAAGCTTCCTAGCAATTAGAGAGTCACCTGGAGGGATGATTATGGTATGCTTGATGACCATCCAATGGGATGGATCTAGTAGGAGGGGATAATACGACACTTGTGACAATGTTAAATTTAGCCTCCCAATGGAATTCATGGTCACCATGCTCTCATGGATTGTTATTGAATAAGGCAAGAAATTGACCAATAGTGGTGAGTTGGGTCATTCGATGGAGCCTATTTAATGGAAGACTGATTACTTTCTCAAGGGGCATACAGAGCCTGATGTATTGTATGGAGTGGTGGGTGATGGAGACTTGGACCATTATTGCTGGAAAAGGCTAGTAGACATGAACAAACATCGTTAGGCATATAGAATTGATGCAGAAAATCCTAGCTCAGATCTTGTTGGAGAAATAGCAACTACAATGGCTTCTGCTCCAATCGTTTTCAGGCACTTTGATCACACCTACTCCAATAAGCTTCGCAACCATGCCAAGGATCTTTTCACATTTTCTGAAAAATATAAAGGAAACTATTACAACAACACTACTATTTCACAAACACATTATGCCATTAAGAGTGGATATACGGATGAGATTATTTGGGAAGCGACATGGCTTCATGAGGCTACTGGAGATCTCTCTTACTGTTACATGAACTATGTGACTGACAATGCTGCTTCTGTAGGTGGAATGGGATCGTAAATGATTGAATCCAATAGGGATGCCAAGTATACAGGAGTTTAGGTCCTAGCTTCAAAGCCCCTCACTGAAGTCAAAGGTGGACAAAATAATGTTGTTTTACATAACTATTAGGAAAAAATAGAGCTTTTCATGTGTGTGTGCTTATAGAAAGGCAATAGGATTGTACAAAAAACTCTAGATCTAGAAACAATGGAATCGATCCCAATGTTTTTCACGGTGCTCTTGTTGGAGGGCTTGATCAAAATGACAATTTTGCATATGAGAGAGACAACTATGAATGGACAGAACCAACTACCTACAACAATGGGTGTTTTTTCTAGGCTTCATGCTAGCGGTAGCTTAAACCATCTTCATCCAGTTGTTGTTCCTGCATGTGTAAACAAACCCAAACCATCTCCTACTCCATTTCAAGCCTCTCCTCCAGTGGCACCTAAATATTACTATCCAATTGTTGTATCAGAATCGGTGACCTCATCGTGGACTTCTCGGGGTCAAACTTACTACATATATTCTACATTGATAACAAACAAGTCCAAGGAAGCAATGAAGAACATCAAGCTCTCGGTTCAAAGATTGTATGACCTTATTTGGGGTTTGTCTAAAACAGGGGTCTCTTCTTATTTAATAAGTGCATGCTAAAAACTAGTAAAATATGCTTATTAAATAAGTTTCTCAACCCATATATGATCATCTTGTTACGTTGCCCAGTCATAGCATCTTAGTCCACTGTTGACAAATATAATGTTGTAAATGTGAGAACACTTCCTAAATATTGGGTCCCAATTTCCATGAGATGCATAAAGGATTCTCCAAGACTACAATTATTTTTATAGTTACACAAGATATGTGATGATGTCATGTATAATTCATTTGAATCGAATCCTTGTTTTAGGTAATGCATTAATTTTTTTTTTATTTTCCATGGTTATTTCTATTTCATATGAACGACAACAAAATTTGTTTGTGTTCCGCTTCAAAAATTTTGGTGACGCTGAAATTCCATTTACAACTAATTTCTTACATCCTTGAACTTTTCCATGATTCATCAAAATAAGTATTAAATTTTCCATACTACTTTAAGGGTTTGGGAGAATATATTTTTGGTTAGGCGAGGTAGAACAATGCTATGAGGATAAGGTGCCTCCTCAGCCATTTAGTCAAAGGTTGTGGAATGGTGGATGGTAATATGTGAGCTTAGCCATGATCAATTTTCGGGAAAATACGCAAAAAATATTGTGAAGTAAATGATCATGACTTCCTTCTAGTTTTGTTATCATTACTATGAAATTTCTTTTTGGTTAAACAAGTCATTATTACGTCTTTGAAGGAAATAAAGAGCACAACCAAATCTAAGAATGATCACTTTAATGTGATGTGGTCAAGAAGGTTAAGTGCAAGTGAAATCCATCCTGAAGGAGAACATATATATGTGCAAGTCAAACTGATGATCCATATCATGGAGCATGGGCCTACGTGAAAACAATTGGTGACTTACTTTCTGATTCAAAAAAAAATTATGTGGGAGATATGATCACTAAAAAGGTCATCTTTGCAATACTCAATTTTAACATTCAATATATTCTTGCACAAACATTACTGAATATGCAATCATAAGTAAACGAGAAGGGCACCAACCTAAGGAAAGCTGACAAGTCATCCTCTGATGTTTTTGATGATGAAGAAGATAATATGTATGAATTTTCTAGATTAACCTCATTAAATTACTTAATTCATAAATTCATTCAAAGATGCAACCTCAATACACATTCATTGTTTCATGTGTGTTTAATTGAAGTGAGTCCCATTATACTAAAATACAACACATATGAGTTCCAAAAGATGAAATTGTACAACCATCTAAGAGATACTCAAAGATAGGGACCTCCCATCTTTAATTGTGATGATCTATTGAGTAAATACATGGCCCAAACTCCCAATGAGAGACACAATTATATGTAATAGAGTAACAACAATCCATTATAAAGGGATTTCCTCAAGAAAAATGCATAAACTAATAGCCTATTTTAAAATCACCCATCATCTAAGACACATCTTTATAATTCGACATCTAATTTGAAAAACATAATCAGTAAAATTAGAAAGCTGCTAGAAAGAATATCAAATTCATTTTAAGAATAAGTGTTTAATATGCCATTTATAGATAGCCTACTTAGAAAAAATTTCCATTGTTGGAAGAGGGAAACAAAAGGTAGAAGGTTGTTGGAAAAAGGGCATTTTTTAATGTTTTTGTGATCATGTGTAATGGGTAGAGTGGATTGGTTAAGTCCGACTAGCACAATCAGTTGAGGATGGGCCTCGTCAGCAAGGTGACCTAGGATCAAACTTTACGGGAAATGGTTGTGTCCCATTATAGGGGAGGAGACATGCTAAAAAATCTAGTCATCTAAAGGCTGGTGTGGCCTAGGCTAGGTGCGATCCCTGGGTGACTTTGACAACTAAGATTCCCCTGGGTCATGGCTTTTCAGGCCACAATTCAAGCCTAGATGATCACATACAATTTGACAAATAAAAAAAAATGGGTTTAGGGGATTCAGATATATGTACGAGATTTCTTTTTAGGTTTTTTTTGTTACAATCAAATAGTTAAGGATCTCACTATTTTTCTTCATCTAGGGTTCTAATAGCAAAAATGGAAAATTAGTAGAGAAAATGAAATGGGTGTTTTATATTGCTATGTACAGATGAATTAAGGTCAAGGACCAATGGGACTCAAGTAAATTTGGGAATTTAATGTGCACCGACTTGTATGATAGTGAGTGTGATGAGATGTTAGAAGGAAGATCAATGGGAACTTTGAACTAGTTTGTTAATGGCCTTAAAGAATAATAGTTACTGTATTTTCATAAAATAATAGAACATTTTGTTAATTATTAGATATTGGGAAATTGCCTTCAAAATTGTTCATACATTTTCTTCACTTCTCTAGCCTTTCTTCACTCCTCATCTCAGCTGCCGCTATCCCTCTTTCCCTATTTCCTCATTTTATGAAGAAATAGAGCCCATAGTCCATACTTGTGTGTACGTCAGCCTTTCCTAAGTGTTTCTGCGGATGGGAATTGTCGCTCCTTGACCTCTGAGTAGTGATAGAAGATAATGTTGTATGTTTTGGTGTAGGTCCTTGGAGAATTAAGCAATGCTCTCACTTGGTTATGTGGAATGCTCTACAACTTTAAAATGCATAAGTTGTGTGTTTCCTTGTTCTGGTTGTAGGCTTGGTTTTGGGTGTTGTGTCTCTTTTGTTGAAACTACATTATCCATTGTTGTGTGTGTTTTTTATTGGTAGTCTCTGATATTTACTTCTATTCAGGGATATTTTTATGAATGAAATTATGTGTTGGGCCATACACATGTATATGGTGAGCTATTTTAATCTTAATCCTAATAGAGAGCAGTGGACATTATAGTTCTCCGCTTTCCCACATTCATATCTACTCATTTGGGGTTTCTTTTTATTGTAGTGAGCTGCATTAGTCCTCTAAGATATTAGTTTTGAGTACGGCTTCTCATATGATTGATTTGAGAGGAGACATTTTGGCTTCATATATCTATATTTGAATGACAATGAGATTGATTCCCAAGTTTCACTTAGCTTGCTGCATAATTTTCAGTGTCTATCTTCACCTCTTCCATTACATGTCATCTTATTATAAATAACTAACTTTAGAGTTATCACAAAGGGTCCTTTTCTGAGGTGGGTCCATCTTCTTGATGACTTCATATATGTACGTTTTGAGTTTGGCGATTTACATTAGAGCTGCAACATTTGGTCATCAATATGATGTAGGATTGAGTAAGAGTATCATGTATTACGAGGTTCAAAGATGTAGAAAGTTGAGTCACATGGAGGTTTGATTCTGTTCTACATGATGGATTGGCCAATGGGGTGGATTAGTTAGGAGAGGATAATATGACGCTTATGACAATGTTATATTTTGCCTCTTAATGGCATCCATAATCACCATGTTCTCATGGAGGGTTATTAAATATGGAATGCAATTGGCCAAAAATGGCGATTTGGGTCATTTGATGAAGGTTATTAGATGGGGGATTGATTATTTTCTCAAGGTGCATACCGAGCCTGATGTACTATATGGAGAGGTGGGTGATGGCGACTCAAACCATTATTGGTCGAAAAATCTAGAAGACATGACCACACCTCACTAGACATATAGAATTGATGAAAACAATCCTAGCTTAGATCTCATGGGATAAATAGAAGCTATAATGGCTTCTTCTTCAATTATTTTCAGGCACTCTCATCCAGCTTACTCCAATGAGCCTCTCAAGCATGCTGAGCAACTTTTCACATTAATTTGCTGACAAGTGCAAAGGAAAATATGACAACCTTACTGTTGCACAAAAATATTATGCCTCTAAGAATGGATATGCAAATGAGCTTCTTTGGGAAGAAAAAAGGCTTCATGGGGCTACTAGAGATCTGTCTTAGTGTTACATGAACTATGTCATTGACAATGTCGCTTCTCTGGGTGGAATGGAATGGAAAATGAATGAATTCAATTAGGATGTCAAGCATGTGGGAGTTCAGATCCTGGCCTCAAAGTCCCTCATGTAATGAATAGGTGGGAATAGTAATGTTGTTCTACAAAACTATCAAGAAAAAGTGAAGATTTTCATGTGTACGTGCTTGTAGAAAGGCAATAGAATTGTATAGAAAATTCTAGGTGCCCTCCTATTTTGGAAGAAATGGATTAGCATATAGTTTCTCTCCTCATAGTTTAATTTTATTACCTCATTGTTGCCTGCAAAAATATTCAATGCTTAGGTGAATTTGTGCAACCCTCAAAGATTCTATCCTTTTCTCAATCTTAGATAGATTAGGTAGAAACTAAACTCATCCAGTACACCACATAGCTTCATCTATCATATCTTACAAAGTAAACCCATCCTTCATCCCTACAAAGGCGGTTATGCCGCTTGGCTTAGTAACAAGGGAAATGATCCTAATGTTTTTCATGGTGCTCTTGTTGGATGGTCTAATCACAATGACTATTTTGCAGATGAGAGAGACAAATATGAACAAATGGAACTAACTACCCACAACAATGGCCCTATTGTGGGTGTCCCAGCTAGGCTTCACGCTAGTGGTGACCTAAACCAACTTCTTCCAATTGTTTTTCTTGCACGTGTAAGAAAACCCAAGCCATATCTTGCTCTAGTCCAGGCCTCTTCTCCATTGGCACCTACAAATTACTCTCCAATTGTTGTATTAGAATCGGTGATCTCATCCTCAAGTTCTCAGGGTTGAACTTACTACAAATATTCTACATTGATAACAAACAAGTCCAAGCAAATAGAGAAGAACATCAAGCTCTCAGTTCAAAGATTTCATGGCCCTATTTGGGGTATGTCTCTAATCGGGGAATCTTCTTACAATTTATGGTAACCCCTTGTTGCTCGTCAAAGCTTTGATTTTGTTTACATTCAATGCAGCTCCTAAAGCTAGCATCTCTGTTCAAGGCTATGATATGAATTGATTGAATATATAATCCTTGTTAAGAAAAGATTCAGTATTTATATTTCCCAGTAGAGATGTGTTGTAATAACCTGTAGCAAAAAACTCCTTGGTTAAAGATGTGTTTTTTTTTTTCCCTTCATTCTGTACAAAAATAAACACCCTTCCACCACCATGACACCAACCTGATAATTTTCCTTTGGGTGCATTTCTTTCCATCAAACCTTAGATAGATATAACTAACCCCTATTAAACCTAGTTTGTACAGTTTCATACACAAACATATTGTACTCCATTACCCATCCATACCCCTTCCAAAACTAGAAAACTAATTTTCCTTTTCAATGCATTTCTTTCCATCGAACCTTGGAGAGACAAATAACCCCCATTTATTTATAGTGTGTTGCACAAACATATTGTACTCTAATCCCAAAGCCCTAGTGTTGATCAATAAAAATTATGTCAGTGTACTCAAGGTTGGCAAGGAGAATGAAGTGAAGATAGAAATGTGTTAGTGCTCATCCTTCAACTCCTTGGTTTTCCATTTTTATTAGTATCAGTTATGTTGATGTCATATATTGTAGTAGTTCAATTTTAATTATTGGTTTGTTGGTGTATATATATATATATATATATATACAATTTGAGAGAACATTATCTCTTGAGTTTAGCATCTCTTAGCATATTATTTCTAATATTTAAAGAGGTAAAGAGATTTGGGAGACCTACCATAAGGTCTAGTATGTCTGGTTAAGGTTTTGAGCCAGCATATGTAATCTGATGAAGGTATTGTGATAATAATATATAATAAAATATGGTGAAATTTTTCTTCCATTTCGACCCCTAGAAACTATCTAGCTCTAAATAGAGGGAATTCAAGAATGTGCTCAATAAATATTGTCTTTAAGATCCAAATTCTCATACCTAAGAAAAATATGTTGTATCACACAGAAATGTAAATCCACTTTTTAAATGGATTTTATATTCAGTTCTTTATTATGCATTTGCATCTACCAGGAACGAAATATGTTGAATAGCACACCTGTGACACATATTGGTCGATATACCTAAAACAAGAAAGAGGAATCCATGGATTTGCGTATAATGACATATTTAAAACATTATTACAAGCTTGTAGGATAAAGGAAGATCAAATTAAGAAACTTAGAGAATAATACGCTTCCTTGTAGTGGCATTGTATTTCTTGCTGCTAGCATAGTAACTTCTGGAGCTATAACTACCCAAGGGAACTTGATCCCTATAGCCATAAATTCTATGTGAATGTTGTTTGTCAATCATATGATTTCAGTTCTAGAATAATTTAATGCCATTTCCATATTTATTGGTTGGCTTTGTTAGCTATTAGAAATCACCATAAGAAAATTAGAAATACTAGGTGTTGAAGCATAGAGTCTATCCTGGAGCCTGGTCATCTAGTTAAGGTTTGCATTCAAATTTGGTAATAAGGAATTTGGAAAAAATATTCCCATCTAAGAAACTAGATAAAATTGGTAATGAAGTTTGAGAGAGTTATTATTCAAAATTTAAAAACATACATGATAATATTTTTTTTCCAAGAAAACAAATCGGGCTATCTCTCAGCCTGAAGGCAAGAGTGACGTTGTTCGTACTAGCCCAACCCACAATTATACTCACTTAAAAGTGATTTACTTAGGCTCGAAGCCACTACAACAACATCATCAAAGATCATCATGTCACTAAACAATGTAAACTTTGAAACGGGAACTGATATTGTTACCCGTTTCGTAGAGATAGCAAAAAAATGACCCGATTTTCAAAAGTGGTGATGCAGAATACACATGTTTTTTTTAGAACATGTTTTTTGGAACTTTAATTTTTTTCATGTTCAAGGATGAAATCAAGTTTTAGAATGGTAGTGATTTTCATGCTGATTTTAAAAAGTGAGTATTCTGCATCACACCTATTTTTTAAAAGACCTATTTTTTGACTTTTAATTTTCTAGTGTGTGAAATGTGAAAAATTATTTTCTAAATTTGATAGTTTTTGAAGTCGTCATCTTATTCATATTTTCTTGTTCTCTATCTTAAATTTTTTTTTTTAGGGGGTTTTTATTGTTTTGCGTTTTTAAATTAGAAAGTCGATAGTTTGAATTTTAGATAATCTACATATTTATACATCCTTAATTATTTTTTCAATCCACATGAAATAATTGTTTCTAAAAAACAACATTTTTTAACAATGGACATAAAAATAACCATTTTTAACATAAATATAACAAAAAAACTAAAAGTTTTGATAATTTTTTGCTAGAATTAACATGTCAAAATCACAATTTTTATACAAAA